>KZ108413.1:74560-268480 GCA_002116355.1 Dothistroma pini CBS 116487
TCTTCAACGCCATCAAGTTCGGTTCAATCTTGGAGAACGTCGTTTTCGATCCAGCGACCCGTGTTGTCGACTATGATGACACTACTCTGACAGAGAACACTCGTTGCGCGTATCCAATCGAATACATTGAGAACACTAAGATTCCCTGTGTCTCGACAAACCACCCATCGAACATCATTCTGCTTACCTGCGACGCCCGCGGTGTGTTGCCACCAATCTCGAAGCTCGACAAGAACCAGACCATGTTCCACTTTATCAGCGGGTACACCTCGAAGATGGCTGGAACAGAGCAAGGCGTCACTGAGCCACAGGCCACCTTCTCTTCTTGCTTTGCACAGCCCTTCTTGGCGCTTCACCCGATGCGCTACGCAAGCATGCTCGCTGACAAGATGGAGCACCACCAGACCAACGCATGGCTCCTCAACACTGGCTGGACTGGCGCCGGTGCCACCACAGGAGGCAAGCGTTGCCCACTGAAGTACACTCGTGCTATCCTAGACTCCATTCATAGTGGCGAGCTGGCCAAGGCTGAGTTTGAAAACTACGAGGTCTTCAACCTGCAAGTGCCGAAGTCGTGCAAGGACGTGCCCGATGAGCTGCTTAACCCAGCCAAGAGCTGGACCGGAACAGCAGATTTCAAAGATGAGGTAAATATCCTACTATTTTCTTACCGAAGCAATAGCTAACCATTTCCCAGGTAAGCAAATTAGCAGAACTTTTCCAAGAGAACTTCAAGAAGTATTCGGATGAGGCCAGCGAAGCGGTGCTCAAAGCCGGCCCTCAAATCTAGACTAGACACGAAGCGATGTTATTTGATATACGGATTGCAGGGCTGGCCACAGTCCCGAAGGGCGACGAGGAGTTAGAATAGTATTCAAAACAGTTCCTTTCCAGCAGTTCATCTAGCCCAGTGGCTTTTGTATTGGGAATGTATCCGTTGATCGAACGATGTACATGTTGTGAAGGCAAGGCTGACATGTTATTACATAACGTAGTTCCTTGGCGTCAGAGGTAAGTTCCGCCCCCACGCGCAGACTTCGATGCCCGCTGATCTAATAGCTCACTTCTTGGGACGAACAGGCAGTCGAGAGTCGCCACCGACCCATCGTGAGGTATGCCTCAGCACAATACATGTGGTACACAAGCTGGAGTCGATTAGCCGAACGAGCTTCACGTTGCTATTGCGCTCTTGCTTCGACGACATGCGGTCCACCTACACTAACGATGTGACTTTGCGGCGTGCCAAGACTTCGCAGGCAGAGCAGCGACTACTTTCGCTCAAAAAAAAGTGGTGAAGCAAGCGCTTCGAGGATAGAATAGAAGGAGCCGGAATTCGAAGACCAGCAGGATAGTGAGGACGTATACGACCAAGACTTCCATCTCGACGATACCACCGGTATGAGTGAATCGAATACAACCTGAGTTGATCATTGCTTTCCACGATACTTCTGGTCACGTTACGAAGATTCGCCTTTACCGAAAACTCACCGATGTATTGGGCGAGGGTTTCATCCCTCAAGGTCAAGACCCGAGACTTCAATTATCTCGGCCCTATCACAGAAGCGACTCAGCGCAACTACCACGAGGTTTTCGACATTGCACAAACATGGCTCGTCGTAGCAGCATTGATTGACGCCACGTACGAGGAGTTGAAAGCCGGAACCCGACCTCTCAGCGCTTGCTACTGCACCGAAGACATGCGCACCGACGTCACGTATACTTGCGAGAGCTGTGGCCGTGAGCTCCCTTGTCCGCAACGGGCTCGGACCGTCTGGGGCGCTTATGTTTGTCTGCTCTGCCGGGAGCATCGCAAGGCTATATCGTTTAATGAACATGTCATCACTTACTCATTGAGATAGGTATAGAAGGGAGAGACGGTGTTGCTCCGACGCTCGACAGATGGTCTTTATAGAGAGTAGCAGCCGGTCTACAAGTTCTTGGACATGGTCAAGAATTCTTTTGGAAGGCATGGAATGGTTTGGCATGGACGAGGCGAAGAAGATAATGGCAACGCAGGTAAAGCAGAATGATCTCAGATGACACAAGCATAATAACTTGGTTGGTCGACCATCTTAGGTCGAAGGTCATCGGATTGCTGAACAAGAACGCGCTGTAGCGTGCATGTTGCGTGGTTATGATGGAAGCGCCATGGTCGTGGCTTCAATTGCTGTCAAGAGGAGCTTATGCGGACACAGCCAATCCAAAGAAGCGCTTCGATTGATCATGCTACCAGTAATTTACTATAGCTAGGCTAAGTAGATGAGCTTCCAGACATGTCGAAACTCTGTACACCGGGCACAATTCGCTTTCAAACACGCACTCACTGTTCACCGAACCTACAACACTAACTGTCCGACAACACATCGCCTGCCGCTCGACTGCATACACGACGTAAGCAAGATGATGAGCCTGCGGTAAGGGCGTTCAGCACGCTTCTCCGACACGTGCAGGACGGCGCTCGAGTCTGCGAACACTCCAGGCCCATTGCGCGGGAAACTCTGCAATCACCATGTTTAACGCACGAGACAAGCACGTTGTTCGAGGTGATCGCAAAGTAGCAGTCACTTTTACTCGGTATCTGCGGTCTAGTCATATCCGGCATTGTTATTGCCAGCCGCATGGTCATCAAGTACCGTCGAGGTGCGGATCCGCACGTGCGTCAAATCCTTTGCATGCCTGAACCATTGATGCGGAACCTTCCAGGCCTTATCGGTCTTATCTGCGTTCAGTCCAAAGAAACTCGGACATGAACTGCCGGGGTATCTGCCGTTCACGTTCACATGCCAATATGGATTGCTACTTCCGTGATTCTCCGTAACGATTCACTTCGTGGGACTGCCGTATTCTGAGCGTGACGGGGTCGCCATTCGTACTGGCTGGCGCAAGGGTGTTCCTGGAGCGCTGGCTGTGGGTGTCTCTGGCAGGCGCTTGATGTCGCTAGGAACTTTGAACTCCGTTTGTCGTCCCTTGGACCAGACTTCGTCCATAATTGTCTCAAAGATACCGGCATTTGTGTACTCAAGGTACTTCCGCCACAGCTTCAAAGCTGTGCGCGCGTCCTCGATGCTGTCGTGGCCCATAGCGGCGTTTTTCTGCACTTCTTCTTTCAGCACTACCCAGGCCAAGAATCGCAAAGAAAGTTTGCGTCGAGCTCGCTCGCGCAGCGAGAACAGCTCCTGAGTATCGATGACCTGAGAGTCTGGTACGTGTATGTTGATGATGCGGAAGTCGCTGGACAGACCGTGCCCGACAAAGGTACAACCCAAGTTCAACAGAACCCACAGCTTCTTGTACACTTCCTTTAGGCCCACGAGTTTGAATCGGCTAGCGCCTTCCGTCAGGTCGCCTTGCTGTAGCCCGGAGTACTTGGTGAGATAGTCGTCGATCGGCTCGTCAATAGAAATGTAATCGTCGATGAAAGGCAGCTCTTGATCTAAGCCATCTCCACGCAGTACAGATACTCGAGCGAGGCCTGATCGTGCTGGGCGTGTCATTGTTCGAGAGCCGTCCGCGCCGACATCGATTTCTTCACGCAGTAGTCGCACAAATTCTGAGTCAATGCCTACGTGAGACGTGCTGTCAGGAAGTGGTTCTTTCTCGGCGAGCGGTGCGAATCTGTAACCTGGTGTGAGAGCAGGCTGCTGTGGGGTTCGGTACAGGATGCTTTTATCGATTTGTTCTTTCCAGCTGTCGTCGACGACGTGAGAGCTTGCTTTGACCTGGTATGTGATGACACACGGTAACTTCCACTGTGGGTTGAAATAGACCGCGTCCTCGGCCGGAATCTTCTGTACCAAGAAGTCGTTGAAAAGGTGCCAGTCACCTTGTCGCGAACGATCCGCTTCCGCCAAAGCGGTGTCTATAGATGCCACAAGATGGGATTTCTCCTGGTCTCCGGTCTTCACGTCTGCTACTACTCCAACAAGCTGATACACAGTCATGTTGTAATGTCCACGCTGAAGATGCACCTGCAAGTCCTGCCCCTCATAGGGGTAAAAGCGACCGTTATTAACGATAACACCAATCTCCTTCGGCAGGAAATCAGGTAAAGACCAGACATTTCTGGCTTCCGGTGTGTTGGCACAAGCGTTCAGCATCAACGTTGCTGGCAGGCAGTGTATCGCGCGATGTGACACCATTCCTTTGTAACCATTGCATCTCAAGCACCAACCCCGGTGTTGGTGAGATCTCTCGATAGAGCTTTTCAGCACCTGTGAAAAGTATCGACGCACATTGCGATACTTTCCCTGAATTTGAGGATATTGCAGATCGTGCGTGTACCAAACCTTGTCCATCCTGCTTTCATAGCCACAGTGTTGACACTGCATATGGTCCAGCCCTATTGTTCCAAAAGCCAGATGGAATTGATCCAAGGATGACGATACTGATAGGAAGTTTCGTTCGAACTTTTGCAATAGGAAACGATGCAGGTTCTGCAGCATGGCAGTCAGAGAACTCCCTGCCATGCTCTCCTCAAGGATGTTCTGACCAGCGGCGTCAGGTTCCCGGCTGAGAGCCTTCAGAAAGTTTGTAGCTTGGCAGTTGGGGCTTTTAGCCTTCTCGAGCATGTCTGCCAGAAAGCCAAGCTCACACAAGAGGCAATTATCCAGCCGACAATCGTTGGCAGTGTGATGGAGAGCAAGGTTGCGAGCGACCGCGGTAAAGCGAAGCAGTTGGAGCAAGGGATTTGCATAAGAGTTCATGATGTGCGTCTCCAGACCGGCGTACTTCGTCTTGTTGTAGTATCGAAAATCGAAATCCTCCACGCCAAATCTGCTGTATTTGATTTCCACGATGCGATACAAGAACTTGGCGTCGGGTGCAGCAGTACCATCTAGCTGAGCTCTGGCGAGAGCTTTAGCGAAGTCTTCGCTCATCCGGCGAGGTGAGTCGCGATCGCCATCATCCTCTCGTGGCTTCTCACTGAGAAACTTGGGTGCCGCCAAAGGATCTGAGGCTTGCTGGAAAGCTTTCACGGGCGTAGCCTCATAACGATGTCCTTTACGAGGATTCGGGCCAACTTTGCCATATTCGAAGGCTCGAAACGTGTTATCAAAAGGGTCCATACGTACTGGCGGCGCCCCGACCTGATGCAATAAGCTGTTGGGCCAGCCAGAGAACAGGGCCTCGCGATAATAAGGCATACCAACGAGATTCAAAGGCGACTCCCCAGACCAGCTGAGCTTTTTAGCCTTATCAGTGGCATCCGCAAACTCGGGTGCTTTGCCAAATTCGGTGAACTGAACTTTCGAAGGAGTAGCCCATATTATGATCTGTCCATTGCTGTCTGCCAAAGCGAGACCTTTACCAGAAGGCATGAGTTCCAGACCAGTGTACTGCAGATCTGGTTGTGCATACTTCATTCTTGGCATGTCAGGGTTCTGAATGTCGATCGAATGGATTAGACCGCTCTGTGATAGCACAATACATGTAGAAGACAGCTTGGAGTGTAGGCGGACGAAAGCTGCACCTTGCTGGAATGGTACGGGAGGCGCTGGACGCTGGGCCTTGAGGTCGTATGCACGAACCAGCCTTTCGAGCCCCAAGCCTTGATGTTGTACTTGCGCCCACCCGCATGTCAAGAGGTAGTCGCCTCTGGCATCCATATCGTTCACAGCTCCAGCGTAGGCCTTCCAGCTGTTGACCACGGACAGAGTCTTGGGGTCCAGAAGGTGTATAGACCCGTCATGGGAGGCAGCACAGATGTGTTGGCCAGCCAGCCGCATTAAAGTGTATGGCACCGGGCTTTGCTGGGTTATCGTGTCCAGCACTGTTCCCTTCCCAACATCGATTCGAAATATCTGGGTCTGGCAACCAGCCACAAGCACTTCGGTGGCCTCACGATTCGTAAAGCTCATGCACCGCAAGTCTGTCATGGCAATTTGGCATACATGCCACTGAGCGAGTCCGCGGCGTGAAGCCATATGGACGCTTCTGGGTGACACGGAAATGACGCCCTTCTCGCAAAACAGCAATTGCTTGACGGGCGCATCGCCGGGCGCACCCCTTGGTGCGTTGCTGACATGACCTCGGTATGAAGTGTAGTTCCGGAGCTCTGGGCCATAGAACGAGGTGATCTTACCCTGCGAGCTTGTCAGAATAAAGACCGGCGATGCAGACCCCAGAGATCAAGCGCAGGTCACAGCGGCTCGCGCTTCTGATGGGTAGGACCGCCAAGCTCCGGTCGACTCACGTGCTCGTCACCCGCCCACAGAAGCTCCTGCGACGGATCGAATGCGAATGTCGTGAGCTGAGCAGTGGGCGAAGGGCCTGGGAGCGTTACCCTGGCCGTTTCGCACCATTCGGCCTCCATCGCGTCGTGTCGCTGAAAGCTGCGTACATGCTTCTAGCAATGGCGCAGTGAGCTATCGGGCATTGCAGCTGATGAGCAGCATGTTCACACAATGGCTGACTGATGATGCTCGGGAATGTCTGTCTGCTTTGGCCTCGTTCTACAGTAGGAGGTAGGATGCAGGAGCTACATGTAGTTCTAGCGCCGCTCGGATCGCCAAGCGACAAGGATCTTGCATCCTCCGGATGACTGATGACTAATGTGCTACCTCTCCATCCCCTCCGCAGTCATCACGTTCACGTTACGTGCATAGCCCAGACAGACTCACTATCATCCGTCACGGACTGTGCGGTGTCCTCAATCTGACACAGTGTCCGGTCGTGGAAGGTAAAAGCGTACCCGCCCATGACTACATACATGTACGCGCCTTTTCTGGGTGGTCCCGCTTCTCCCTCAGGCAGTCGCAGCTTCGAACATGTTCTCAGATCTGGACGCTTCCCGTGCGCACCTGCAGAAATCTACCCGAGTCCTCGCCCTCCTTGGCGCCGGTCTGGGCGCGTCTTCAGGCCTGCTGTTGAAGACCGGCTATGAGTGAGAACTCCGATGCTTTTTTTCACTATCTAGAACTGCGTAAGGCAGTGGGAGGGGATCTATCCCGTATCTATGTTTGCTATTATATGCATGTCTTTGTGGGAAAGAAGGTGTGGGAAGAGTCTCAATCAACACCTGCCAACATTTCGTGGAGCTGGTGGCCTTCCAAGGAACCATGATGCCACAACGCTTGCTACGCCCGAAGCATTCAGACGCGATCCAGCGCTGGTCTGGCGATTGTACTCTCGTGAGTGCTAGCTAGAAGTGCGTGCAACAAAGTGGTCTAATCGAAGTGCAGACCGAAGGCACGTGTCCTTGAATGCGTTCCCAAATGCTGCGCACTACGCGCTTGCAGAGCTTACTCGAAAGATGCCCGGTCAGAACACCTTCAAGCCGGCGACAGGCGCTGCCTTGATCAGCCATCCTGATACAGCCTCGCTAACGGTGCTGTCCCTCAAAATTCCTCACTCTCAGTCAGAACGTAGACGGCCTCGGCCAGATTGCGGAACACCCCTCGGAACAGCTGAAGCTGCTCCATGGCACTCTCTTCGAAGTCAGATGTCAAGACAACAAGTGCGCCTACGTCGAGCAAGACTTCGAAAACCCTATCGTGCCGTCGTTGGCGATCCCCAGAGGCAAGCAAGACCCGACCACAAACGATGCTCGACCAGCTGCTGGCTCGGGTAAGCCAAAGGAGCTTGATATCAGCGACGTTGCCGTTGCGATATCGCAGATCCCATCAAAGTATTTGCCAACTTGTCCTCGATGTAAAGAATCTCTGCTACGGCCCAACGTAGTGTGATTCGGTGAGCAACTTCCAGTGGAGACAATGGACGAGATCGACGAGTACCAAGACTCCGACAACGAGGTGGATCTCATTACGGTAATCGGAATACCTGCCAAAGTGTATCCTGCCGCTGGGTACATCAACAAAGCACGCATGAAAGGTGCGAAAGTCTGCGTTGTCAACATGGATGCCAATGATGCCCCTCCAGGAGGCTGGGAAAAGGTGAGCAGTTTTTATTTGTGATCGCGACTTGGAGCAACCGGGCTAACCCTGTATTGGGGCGATTGGTTCTTCCAGGGATACGCCGCCACGCTTGTGCCCTAAGTGCTTCGTCCAGTCGTCGGAGAAGTCACTGTGCCAGTGAAGAAGACAGACTGAACTCATCAATGCATGTGATATGGCGGCCACGAGTCTTTCAATAACAAGTGCCGTTAGGCACAGATCTGTGTCGAAAAAAGCTAGGAAGAAAACACGACACGATGTAGTAAGCCTGCCGTGAAATACTCAACATTGTAGCAGACGACAGATATTCTCAATGACCAGCGTTCCGACATGTGAATCGTCTTTCATATCCCCTCGGATAGCCCGCCTTTCGGCTAACGGCGGACCATGCCCCGGCCCGCCTCCAACAAGCGTGCCGTGGGGTGAATGAACCTTCTTCCAAGATTCGCTTTTCTATCTATACAAACAACATGAGAAGATCGTGTTCGTCGCTATTGCGGTCAATATCTCGCCCGGCACCGACGTTTAGGACGAGACCATGTCGTGCGCAGCTCAGCAACATCCGAACGCTGGTGTCTGCCGCCGAGATTCAGTTCGGTCAGCCATTACACGAGACACACCCACACCTAATCCAGCCCGGCGACCTTACGCCCGGGGTATCTGCCCTTGAATACCACCATCGAAGAGCAGCTCTAGCACGGAAACTTCCCCGTGACAGCGTCGCTGTCCTTGCCGCTGCTGACGTCAAATACCGCTCCGGCGCCGTCTTCTACCACTTCCACCAGGAATCGAATTTCTTCTACCTTACCGGATTCAACGAGCCAGAGGCCGTTGCCGTGATACAGAAAGGTCAGAGCGATGTTGAATACACCTTCCACCTCTTCGTGCGGCCCAAGGATGAGCGCGCGGAGTTGTGGGATGGAGCAAGATCTGGAGTGCAGGCTGCGCAGGATGTCTTCAATGCAGATGAGGTGGGAGATATCGATGATATTGGGACGTTGATGCCGGAGGTTATCAATGGTGCGAGATCAGTGTACACGGATATTGGACATACTGGTCGAAAGACTGCTTTGAGACGTTTCATTCAGGGACAGCCAAAGGTCGATGGCATGGCGAAGTTGCTACAGCACACTGTGGTCAAGCCACTGCGGCCAATGCTCAACGAGCTGCGGGTCGTGAAGTCGGAGGCGGAGCTGGACTGTATGCGCAAAGCTGGATCTGTGTCTGGAGCGGTGTTGACAGAAGCAATGAAGAGGACACCACGAAGTGAAACGCAGCTCTGGGCTGACTTGGCGTATGGGTATCGCACCAACGGGCTTGATGGCGAAGCTTATGTGCCTGTGATAGCAGGCGGGAAGAACGCCCTCAGTATACACTACGTAAGGAATGATGCCTTGCTCAAGTCTGGCGAGGTTGTCTTGGTGGACGCCGGTGGTGAGTATGGAGGTTACATTACCGACATCACGCGAACATGGCCGGTCAATGGTCGCTTCACGGACGCGCAGCGAGACATGTACAACATGATCTTGAATGTGCAGAAGAGCTGCGTGAGCTTGTGCAGGGCCGATGCAGAAATGACCTTGGACAAGCTGCACCGGGTGAGTGACAATGGTCTGCGAGATGGGCTGAAAAGCCTAGGATTCGACATCTCTGGAGACACACTGGATAAGCTGTTCCCGCATCACGTTGGACATTACATCGGTCTCGATGTACACGATGCACCAGGATATCCGCGAACCGATCTGCTCAAGCCGAATTATTGCATCACTATTGAGCCAGGCATTTACGTGCCTGATAACGATCGTTGGCCAGCGCATTTCCGTGGTCTGGGAATCAGGATTGAGGACTCTGTAGTGATCGGTGAGGAACAGCCTGAGGTTCTGACAAGAGCTGCTGTAAAGGAAGTAGATGAGATAGAAGCTTTGAGAACTCGATGACACAGCTTCATCAACTTTTGTACAGCAAGATGTATCTATCATTCCATTCAACAATATTTTAAAGTCGAAGGCCATAGTTGAGATCCTGCTCGAAGCCAACCGAAAGCTGTGGCACTTGCTGATACCGCCCTTTAAGGATCTGTCGTGTGTTCTGCAAGACCTGGATGTAACTCTGTCGCAACCCATACTGCTTCATACATTCTAGAAACGCCCATGACATTGCGCCAACGTGAGAGCCCGCAATAGATGCGTCTGCAGAGGTCTGGTCGTCCTTACATCCTGAGTACATCCAGACCTGCTTCGGCTGCTCTCGCTGGTACTCCTGAGCGAAGTCTTCTTGGCTGAGTCCGTACTGATCCGTCTCGGCTTGTTCGTGCATGAGGCCCTTGAAGAAGGATTGAGCGCCGGCAAAGAGCTGTCGAGCCTCGCCGACTTTATCGATGGTGAAACCGCCTTGAATCAAGTGAGATGCAGCTCCCATGACTAGAATCAGAACATTAGTACATGTTCAATGCTGGGGAGACAGAGCCATGCAGTGATGACAGGGCTGGCAACATTTCTCTCAAGGGGTGTCCTTGTAGCTCTGCTAGAGAGCAGCAGAGCCGCCATGTGAGACAACCCGGCCATCTGGAGAAACGTTGCCAGTCCAATCACGACTGTATGCCCGCACTGGGAGTTACTCACGTCTCATGCCAGCCTGAACGTTGTCGAGCAGGGAGACATTGCCGTCTTCGTCACTTCGATACACGAACGGAAGCTCCACTGCCGAGCCACTGTGGCAGCAGTCCAAGATGATGAACAGAGTGCTGCTCGGAGGTAAGGCAGAGACCAGCGCCTTGTGCAGAACACCACTTGGTATTTGGCCATTTCGCTCGAAGTCAACTGGCACGATTGTATCGTCGAAGCCAGATACTCGATAGCCTCCAGTGTCTACGACTTGTCCTCCGTGGCCAGAGTAGTGAAGAAAGTTTGTCGTCCCAGGCTCTGAGACTAGCCACTGTGACGAGCACCAGAATCAGCATCTCCACGTCCCCGTTGCAACAGCTTCTAGGCGAAGTTGTACTTACTTGGAATGCAGCCATCCTAAATAGAAGAGCGTTAGCCATACTCGAACTCCACATAGCAATTGCTCAGCGACTGGTCTTGAGCAAGAGACGCAGCGCGCATGTCTCAGATCGACCATGCCTGCTGCCTTTCGCATTCACGTACATGTTGTGCCCATTGGGCCAGAATGGTCCGTTCGGGTCAGTGTGTTGGTCGTCTCGCAGAACGACTCGATCTCGACGATCAGAAGAATACCCCTCGGCCGCAAGAAAGTCGCACATGTTCTCGACGTCCTACTCCCGTGTTAGTGTATATCTACCAAAGTCATTGGGGAGCAGGTAATGGGCAGGTCATCACGAGACACAGCAAGCGCACGTCTCACGAAGCGATAGGTATACCCTACAAACGTACCTGGTGACAGCCCTGGAGTCTATGTTCGCTGCCGACATAGTTGATGCCGATCAGGAGCGACTTCTTACGGCGTGGTCGTTCCTGGTTTGCCATTGCGGTTGCTCACTTGGTCGATACAGCTTCAGAATGCTCAGGGAGTGACGTGCTGTAGTTTCGTGTTGTTTGTGCTAGCGAGCAGAGTTCGTCAGACCCGCCGGGCGAAGGTCAGATGCAAGTTGGGTGGTATCGTATCGATGAGACCTCTTCACAGCTGCATGCTTGGCAGGACCTGGTTCCCGTAGATCCGAGTACCTGGAAAAGCGAGAACAAGCATTGAGAGCTTTATGTTGCTGAGCTGACTGTCCTGCTGACGTATGCTCGCAGATGGACAGCACGTGCACTGGCGCCATGGTCGTGCACCGAGTGAGAGTGTGAGAGATGGAGCATTAAGGAACGGCCACCCCAGTACATTCTTGAAAGAGACTACTTCATGCTGGCGATAGGACATGCTGCTCTTGCTTTGCACCGAGGCGAGGAGGGACGAGCTGCGACCGAACTTATTGTTAGCACGGCGCCTATGGTGATGACTTCAAGTCAACCTAGCAGTCAACGTCGTAACAACACCCTTCAAAGCAATTGCAGTGTCTGTCGCTGTGCAAGATTGTAGTGCAGCAATCTCGTCGGCTCATTGTGCCTGCCAGCCATCGACGTGCAGAAGAGTGATTGCTGTTCGAGGCCGGCAGGCGGGCAAGACAGCGCGAGCGAAGATGCAAGTGCAGGATGGTTCATGAGTGGAGGACGCAGCGATGGGCACCTGCATGTTTTTGTTGTGGCTTGGTTAGACTAGCTCGCGCTAGCCGCTGCTCACACCAACCTCTTCTCACGGGTACTGTACCTCTACCTTACCGTCTGGCATTCACAACCTCCACCCGACTTTACTTGATGTTGTTGCTGCGCGCTCGCTGGTCTGCATGCGAGTCCTTGTCTGCCACTTTCTCTTTCTCGCCTTGATCTTCAGCTTGGTCGACGTTCTTCGCTGCGGTACCATGGCTTCCTGAACGCTTCCAGCAGCACGCGTTCCGGTCTCGCGTTCGTCGCACCCCGCAACGTCAAAGCAAAAGAGAGCAACACCAAACCAACCAAAGCTTCACGCACCAGCCACGACACGTCCGACGCCGCCGTATAGCAGCAGTTCCCACGGCACACACCCACGACAACATGGCCAGCAGACGTGCGCCTCTGGCCGCCGTCCCCAATGCCGTCAACTCGCCATTCCGCAGCGTCACGGCCGTCGGGGGGAAGCGCACGCGAGCGCAGGTGGGAGACCAGCGCGAAGCTATATACGGACAACCACCCGCCAAGAAACAGGCCATTGATTCCATTGAGCGCGACGATGAGAACGTTGACCCGCGGAGGAAGAGCCGGGTGACTATCGCTGCCTCCGAGAAGCTGGACGAGCCTTTTACCAAGCGTAGCAACCATGCCCCAACGGCATTCGAGAAGAAGCTCGCATCCGTGCACGAGAAGAGGCCGACACCACACCCAAATCGTTCCCAGAAGCAGCATGCGGACAATCTCGAGTCAATCAGACAGTGGCAGAAGCACTACAGACGACAGTTCCCGCAGTTCGTCTTCTACTTCGACAACATCTCGGACGACATTCGCGCCAAATCGATGCGACAGATCAATGCTCTGGGTGCGAGAGAGGAGAAGTTCTTCTCCAAGGCAGTCACCCATGTTGTTACTACGCGTGCGATCCCGCCCGAGCAGACTGACACCAGTCCGGATGATGAGTCGAGAAATGACAGTGTTCAATCCAAGACCGTTCAGCCGTTTGCTCTGACGAATGATCACCGTCGAACTACGAACCTGTTGGACGCGAATCTTCAACGTCGCTCACAACACCCCGCCGGACCGCAAGCAGGCCTGGATCCCAGAAGAACACAGGCTCAAAGTGTCGATGTGCTGACCCGGGCGCGTGGACTCGGCATCAAGATATGGGCGTTGGAAAAGCTTACTCGCGTTCTCAGCACAATCCTCGACACTGACACTGCTGATCACGCCAACGACACTCGTGGCCATGCCTCCGCCCACCGCGTTCCTCCACGCCAAACCCAAGATGCCGACTTGGAACAGCTACTCCGGCACGAGAAGGTCAACGGTCCTGCCGACCGCGACATGACTGTTGCGACCCAGGACATGATCACCTTGAAGGGCTACTACATCTACGTGCATGATATGGATGAGAGGACCAAGCCTGTAATGGTTCGTGACTATAGCAAGCCCACGTCCAAAGAACAGGGCAAGTGGCCTCAGTTCAGGCTCACCGCAGCTGGTCGTTGTCCCTTCGTGGAGGATCCTGCTCACACCAAGCGGCTTCAACAACAGGAACGTGATACTGCGGCACGTATGCAAAACGAGATCGCGTACAGTAAGCCCAGAACAGGTCACACGCTCCCAGCACCTGCTGCACAGCAACCAAATGGACGCGAGGCCAATTTGCGTCGTTCACCTCGCAAGCTTGCCCAGGTGTCCAATGCGAGCGTCAGCCGGCCATTGGACCCTCCTCCACCACGCCGCCAGTCATCCAACGAGCTCGCGCCCGTCTTCTTCGGCAGTACGCAAGCCAATCTCCGTGGCCATCCGCGTATGGTGGGCGGCGAGCCAGTAGCCTCGGGCATGCAACGATCGAACGTGACTTCTGCCATCAGATCACAGGCCGTCTCTTCTGCCGCTATATCATCGACTGCACCGGGCATGAACAGGCGCGTCGGCGACACCAAGGAAGTGTCGTTGCTCAAGCGCAAAGTGCTCGCATCGAACACCAGCATGCCGTCCTCATACATGAATGAGGTGAGAGGCGCCATTAACGAGCCTCAGGATCCCCCGCCTCGTGCGGCCAAGCGCAAGGCTCAAGAAACTCTCGGCGTCCTCTACGAAAATGATAACGATGGTCATCGGTCTCGTGTCCGGACTTCGGCGCCAAAGAGAGCCAAGTCCGTGCAGAAGGAGCCCAAGCCAGGTTACTGCGAGAACTGCCGCGACAAGTTCGAAGACTTCGACGAGGTAAGCACTTGATGTGATGTCCGTGCGATCGTTTCGTTATACTGACCTGCTTCTAGCACGTCGTCTCTCGCAAGCACCGCAAGTTCGCTCAGACGGCAGAGAACTGGGCAGAGCTCGACAGTCTTCTTTTTGAGCTTAAGCGGCCACACAAGCCTCATATGTGATCGTTGGAAGGACGTTCTGCAGGCCTTGATTCACCGAGCGACAGCACCAATGCGCTTAATGTTGTTTTGTGCGCTCCAGCAGTATGGACTCTGCATTCTTGTTCGGCTGTATACTCAATATCCATCTGCAATTTGGGATGTCAGCATGCATAGCGCGGCGCTGCATGTGAGCGTGGGAGGTTTGATCGAGGTTATTTTGCATCATCGGAACTGCATGCTCAGGAGCTTGGAGGAAGGACCATCTATAGCGATCATAGCATTGGCATTGCTGCAAGTAGAGAACGCGTATGATCTTGGAATCGAATTCTCCGAGTCACATTGGAGAGGTGATGCCCGCACAAAAGTTTTGATTGGAAGCACGAGATGATCGCGAGAGTGAAGCTCAAGCTGCTCGACCTTACTGTCCGCTGCCTAGCTCCTTCTGCTCTGAACTTGAACCCGTCACTTCTTGACATTTGATCCACAAGTTAGCAAGCAATACAACAACTATACCACCGGTCACACAAGTCCGTCACCAACTGGCAAACATGTCCACCTCATCCGAACAATCATCCCCGTCCCCTGACGCCCCGCCCGAAGGAGAAGACGACACCGCCGCAGACCTCCCCATGACCATGGCAGCCTCCGTCGTTCTCGACCAACTCCCCAAAGATGCCCATCGCGCTCTCGAGACCGCCGGCGAGCTCGAGCAAGCCAAAGTCACAGTTCGACTGTCGCCTTTGCCGAATACGCCACAGCTGAAGCAGCCACGGTTCAAGTGCTCGAGTAATCAGCGGTTTGAGTATATTGTGAGGTTTTTGAGGAGGAAGTTGGGGTTGAGGGAGGCGGAGAGTGTCTTTTGTTATGTGAATTCGGTTTTCGCGCCGGGGTTGGATGAAGGGGTGGGGAATCTTTGGAGGGTGAGTCTATGTCGGTGATGATGATGTGGGGTGTAAGGGCAACGCTGATTGATGTTGGCGGTAGTGCTTCAAGGTTGGGGATGAGTTGGTTGTCAACTATAGTATTACGCAGGCGTTTGGGTGAGGGAGGGTGAGTGCATCATGAAGACAGGTACGTCAATGGCAATCGTGGAATAGTCTAGTCATGGCTGACATTCTAAGCAGTTTAACTTCCAGGCTCATATGCCCTCACTCCAGTTGATCAGCAGCTTCCTCAAACTCTGCTAGCTGATCTTCCGACATAGGGTAGGTGTGCTCCGCAGCAGGATAGCTTCTGCTCTTCACCTCGTCGCGATAGGTCTCTAACGCTCTACTGGCCTCTGCCCAAAGGTCGCCAAACTTCTTGACAAACTTGGGCACTCTCCGCCCCGGAGGAAAGTACCCGGCCATATCAACCTGTACCAAAACCTGTCCCGAACAGCCACTCCCAGCTCCAATTCCAATCGTAGGAATCTGCAACCTCTTAGTGACAGCAGTCGCAACAGGCTCCGGCACCGCCTCAAGCACCACCCCAAACGCTCCCGCCTCCCGAACCGCCTTCGCATCCTCCAACACCTTCAAGGCTCCACTGACCGACCTGCCCTGCACCCGAAACCCACCGAGCGCATTCTGCCTCTGCGGTGTCAACCCAACATGGGCCAGCACCGGTATCCCCGCTCCCGTAATTTTCGCGATCGCAGGCGCCATCTCGACTCCTCCTTCCAGCTTGATTGCATGTACCCTCCCCTCCTTCACCAAGCGTATGGCTGACTGCAGAGCCTGCTCGGGACTCACTTCGTAGCTCCCCATGGGCAGGTCGCCGACGATGAAGGCTGTCTTGGCGCCTCGAGCGACGCTTCTGCAGTGGAGTAGCATCTCTTCTAGGAGGACTTCGCTCGTGTCTTCCATGCCTAGTGCGACCATGGCGAGACTGTCGCCGACTAGGATCATGTCCATGCCGGCGTGCTCGGCAACGTGGGCGGAGGGGAAGTCGTGGGCGGTGATCATGGTGATGGGTTCGTTGCGTTTGTAAAGGGTCTGGATTGTTTGGATTGTGACTTTCTTGCGGGAGGTAGCGGCGCCGATGGGAGAGTGTGAAGAGTGTCGGATATTTGGTGGTGTTGTTGAGGCTGCATGCTGGAAGACAGCGACGGTCACTCGTATGGGATGTTGTACCCGAGCTGTAGGCAATGTCGAGGCATGGACAAGTTGCGGTATTCTGTTCAATAGAGCACGCGACATGATTGAAAGTCTAGCCCAGCTCTTGTGTCGTTGTGGTGGTGCAGCAATATTGCGCTCGGATCGAGAGTGCGTCGTCCACTAGAGAGCTTGAAGAAAGTGAAGAATCCATTTCCTGGCAACGGGCGGGTCGCAAGACTTGGAAATGACAGTTATGAAGTATTCTACATTGCAGTTATGAGCACTGAAGGTCGAGAAACGCGCTACCTCGGTCGCCGAGCCTTACGGTACTCCAGCCGGGCCACGGTGAAGGTCAGACAAAAAGCTTATTGTAACCGTGTCGACTCGCATTATGATCTTGCCATGAAGAACAGATGGAGTACTCGGAGGACGATTCTTGCATCTCAAAGCATACTATACATTCTATGTTGCCCCGCGCCGGATCGAAGGTGGTGTCGTCCAGTCGAGTCGTTCCCGATAACGTCTCTGCTGGTATTTCTGGTATCCTGCAGACGGTCAAAAGGCGGCATGGGTTTGCTCGAAGAGCTCCAGAATGTAGTTGCAGTGAAGCTTCAACGGATACAGGTATCCTTTCCGATGAGTATCTCGGATCCTTCGCACGACATGCGACTCATGACGCTCTGCAGCCCAGTAGCAGTGTCTCCCTTCCCGCTATGCGCAGCCTTACAATTATCAACGCTCATCAAGTATTACAATTCAGCCAGAACTTATAATGACTCTTGCACCCTCCTTGCCAAGCACACCCCGTTCCTTCTCCTTCGCCTTTGGACTCCTATCTCTGCCTTTCTTCCGACTGAGGAACCCGAGCATACCAGACGGCTTCTCCTGTCTACGCTGGTCTTCGTTGGGCTGCACAAGTCCTTGACTTTGGTTAGCCATATCACTCCAGCTGCCATGCTCGTTGAGAACAACTTGCACGCCTCCACTTTGAGAGGTGCTCCTTTGAGACCCGCGAGGTCGATGGCTTTTCGAAGATGAAACTGGCGATGGCATGGCCGGTGGTTCCTCATAGCGCAAAGTCTTTATCCGGTGCAGCTCCCTTGAGTCTGGCGGTATGATCTGCTGAAGAGCTTGTGCTACGCTCGGGGCCGATGACGGAGGTGGGAAGTACTCTCTAGGCTCTGATGTCGGCCCCGAAGAGTAGTCTAGGACAGCTGAAGGTAGCGGAGGCGACCCGTCTGGCGAGTGTGTCGAAGACCGAGCTGTTCTCGTGGCACTGCCCGGAGTCTGAGATCGCGGGGTTGGTATTGATTTCTGGGGTCTCGATTGAGCTCGTGGAGTGGCAGTAGGGTTAATCATATTATTTCTCTCATCGCCTCGTGATGGAGTCTGGCCGGTGGGTCCTGGGGGCGAACCTGCTTGTGACGCGACAGGACTGCGATCTTGCGGGAGTACAGTGTAGTTGAAAGGCTCGAACATGGTTTCAATCATTCGGTGGAGCTCGTCAGCCCGAATCTCTTGTTGTGTTGCATCTCCTCGTAACTCTGCTCGCGGCTTCTGCTTCCTCGCCCGAGCTTCCAGTGGTGCCTCCTCCAAGAGTAATTCCTCAAGATCGTAAGTTGCATCGAAATTGGTCTTCTCGCTAGAAGGGCAAAACACGGGTTCGTACTCTTTCCGCTCTAGCGCCTCGAAGTCAAAATGTCTGAAGAAAGGATTGTCAGTAAAGGTCTCAAATCCAGTTGCTCCGATTCGCAGGCTCCTGTTCTTCTCCAGCAGCGAACTAACGGCATGTAGGCATGGCATGGACACAGGCGGCGATGTGACTGGGAATGGCGGATCAGCTTTGATGATGGCTTGTGCAAGCTGGTCGTGGTGGTTGGCCTCGAAAGGCCGTTTGTTGTATATGCACTCGTAAAATAGCACGCCCAACGACCACCAGTCGACCTCGGAGTAGTAGCCTTTGCCACTGTAGACCTCAGGTGCCAGGTATGCTAAGGTACCAGATTTGCTGGTCAATGGCTTCCCCGGCGTGATGTCGGATGCGACGTTGAAATCTGCCAGATGGACATGGCCCTCTGTGTCTAGGAGCACGTTGTCTGGCTTAACGTCGCGGTGGACGATGCCTTGTCTGTGGACGTATCTCAAGGCACAGCCGAGCTCTGCAATCCAGAATCTGACGGCTTCCTCTGTGAACGTCTTCCTCGATATGTGGAAACGTAGGTCGCCGCCGTTCATCAGGTCGACCACGATATATCTAGCAATTCATCAGTAGTGATGTCGAGTGGCCTGAGCAGCATGACGACAATACTCACAAGTATTCCATGTCCTGGAAGCTGTATCGCAGGTTACACAAGAACGGGTGGTTAAGGTGCTCCAGCATTCTGCGTTCCCGTATGATGTTCCGTACGCTCTCCGACCGTACCACTTCATCCTTTCTGATGTATTTCAACGCAAACGTCAAGCCCGTATCCTTTCTCTCCACTATCCTGACTTTGCCGAACGCACCCTTGCCGACAACGCGCAAGAGGCGAAAGTGGTTAAGGTTGACCTCGTCGGTGAGGATGACGGGCTTGCCATTGGAGTTCCCCATTTGCGGCGGCGCGGTGGAGCGTTCAAGACAGGCAGGTCTCGTGAGGACCTGAGGTATGCTGGTTACTTCGATTCGAGGTAGACGCAGACTATCGCAGCGTCATTGTCCTCGGTCGGCGAGAGGCCTGGCTGCGGCCGTCGATGGCCTGTGGCTTCGGTGCTGGGCTGGGCTGTGGTGGGCGGTCGTTGTTGAGCTCTGAGCTCGAGATGTATCCCGGACGCCACGCGCGAGGTGGTGAAAGCGTGGTGCGGCGTGGTGGAGGCGCACGACAGGGCGTACGGCACGCAGGAGCAGGAGACGTCCCAGGTGATTGGGCGTCGGAGCAAGGTTGGAGCTGTGGGTGGCCGCGGTTGTGCGATGATGGCCGGATCAGCGCTGCAAGCCGATAGTCGCAGAGGTGCCTGAGTGGTGGTCGTGGGCTCGCCTGAGAATTGTGAGGACCGCCGTTAGTCGAGCGCGCGGCACAAGAGGGGAAGACTGGGTAGCAGCGCAGGGCTGGCCGTTCACGAGTTGGTGCAGGGCGCGGTGGTCGAGAGCCGGGATACGCACTGCTGTTAATCCTGACTCAAGAAGTTATGCCGCCCACGGACACCAGCACAAATTGACCGAACATTCACGGGCGCAGCGCCACACACAGGTCACAGGAGATGCACGTTGCAGCAGCGTGGCCGGTAGCACTGTAGCGCCTTACGTTTTCATCGAGCGGCGACGATCTGTCCCGCTAGGGGCGTCTGCAACCTCTCCGGAAAGCGCTCTCTCTCTCATCATGTTGCCCACTCGGTGTGCACAGCAGCACCCTCTCCTCGGCCGCAGGCAGCATGCTTCTCCAGGGCCTCTCCCATGCGGCGGCAAAGTGCCGGACCAGCTCGGCGATGCCATGACCCAGCTACTTGTTTGACTTCCGCGCTAAGCACGCCGTACAAGACAACAAATAATCATAAGATAAGACGACACTTACGACGAGCTTCCTTCCTCCCTCACACATGACGACGTGCGTTCGAGCGCTCCACTTTCGCCCTACGGCGGCGTAAGCGTTACGACCACGTGGCAGACCAGAAAAAGATGACCTGCAAGCCACCAGGAGCGCCTTCGCCTATGCTGGAACGAATCACGCACGCAGGGAGGCGCCTTCTCCAGCCCTTCTAGAACTGTTCCTTATTGGTTGCGTATGCTCGTGAGACCGAGCTCGAAACTCTGACAACACAGCCCACTTCAGGAATTGCGTGAGTCGTGTGCATCAATGATTTATCAAGTCAAGTCGCGTTACTATCGATGCAGTTCTGACGGGCTTCGATTCTGACTGACGAAACTCTGTAGTAGCGATATCTGTAATAACACAGAGTGCCTGACTTGGTACATCCCGGCGTCGCATGCTGCGACCATGTGGCATGCCATCGGATTGGCCACTGTGCGATCACGAGCAGATCTGCAGAGGTATTGCCGAGCAGCAGATCGCTGCATAGCTTGATCACATCGGTCACAAAGCACCTCCTCCGACGGTCTCATACATCGTCTATACGCTTTGTACGAACCGGGATGGCCAACTCCAAGCACGATCACGAGCTTCATATCGAAGTGTCATATGGTATAGTGGCAGATAAAGAGAAGAGAGCACACTTAATCAAACAATCTGCGCCACGCTCGGCAGTTCGCATCAGCCTGAAGCCTCCCAAGACTTCCCACCGTCCATCCTATGATTCAACGCCCATCGCAGGTTCTGCCGAAAAACGCCCCCGAGACCTCTTAGAAACACCCTTGCATCCCAATTCCAGAAGCAAAACGCCCGTGGTGTGGTCCGATGAGAAAGGTTGTCGCACTCATACTTCATCCATAGTGCCAGCCGGCTCATCGTCCTCGTCATCTTCATCGTAGCTGCCGACGCTGCTCATCTCGTCACTATCGTTCGAATCGCCGCCGGCCTCGTCAACGCTTTCTTTGGACGCATACTTTGAGACGTATTCTGCACGTTGTCAGTAGGGGCATCGTGCATTGTTAGGTGACTATATTCCTACCTTTGACTTTGACCTCGTAGCCTTTGGGTTCCCTCATCATGAGAGCTGCCGCTTCTCCATTGAGTGGATCGGTTGGGTTTGGGTATCGCAGGAGTTGAGGAAGGAAGACCTCAAATATGTTGATCATATCGTACATTGGCGACCAGGTCTGGTTGATGACATCGAGACACACACTTCCTGAGAGCTCGTCGATGTTCGGGTGGAAAATTCGGTTGACAAAGCCAATGCTTGGGCTCTTATAGGGATATTGATCGGGAAGCTCTACGTGAATCTTCCAAAGACCGCCTTCAAATGGTGCTGTTGAGCTTGTTAGTCCTCCCCGCGACTTAAGTATTGGTGACACTTACTCTCTGTTGGTCCTTTGAAGCGGACATAGAACTCTTGCCTATAGCCAGGTCAGTAAAATAACTATCGCTGTTCCGAACGACGGCAAAGATCTGACGGACACTGTCAAGACAGGTCAGTCAGCATGCTGTTAGAGTGAGAAGTGAGAGATGAAGGGCATGTTCTAGTGACGTACTGTTATCATTGACCAGTGTCACCTCATAATCGCTCATGAGCATCTTCATGACCTGCACCGAAGCTGTCAGCGGATGCCTTCAATTGGCATTGTTGTGTGCCCTTCACATACATCCGTTTCGATCCTACGCTTTGGGCTACTCATCTTGCTACCTCTCTGCCCTTGCGAGCAACTGTCACTTGTTGTTCTCCCCCGCTTTCTGTCACACCCGCCTATGTCGTCAGATCGTTCTGCTCCGATCGATGCGATGCTTGTGCAAACAGGACAGAGGTAGATTCGATCGTCGGTGCAGTAGGCTGGATAGCACAGTCGTTAAGCACTTTGGTGGGTTCGAATAGAGAAGTGATCCTTTGTCCCTTACGGAGCTCGGTGGTGCTTCAGTGAGGGTAGGTGAGGGTGTTGCGACTAGGCTTCGTTTCGGCAGTGGAGGAGTCCGAGGTCCAGGTAGGAAATCAGGCTGTGACAGCAGCAGCAGTGGCCTGGTATCTCTGTCGTTGTCGGCGTGTCGTGATAGTGGATGAAGGTCAGAGGTCACGGAACAGGTAACGGTCATTTGAAAGTCAGTAGCGGATCGGCCGGCCGCTCTTAGCGCCGCGGCTCCATGATAACCACGTCACGCGATATAACCACGCGAACGATTTGAATGATCACTCTTTGATGGCACACTCTTGCCTGACATTGCAATCACTTTATTGGTGCAGTCTATCACTACTTCTCGCTCTGAGCAGCCGCAGCCACCACCTTGCCAGCCTTGTCTCCGCTGCCTCCACCGTCGCTACCAACAGTCCACTCATCATCACCATCCTCCCGCTTCTGCATTGATACCTCCAGGATGCCGCCTTCACTGATCCATGGCATGACTCGACTTTCATCCAGCAAGCCCAATAGCCGCCATCCAACGACAAGCCGCTTTGCCTTTCTGTAGACCCAACCGTGCTCCCTCTCCAACCACTGCTGGGACGCATACTCTGTGCGGACCCGTTGGTCCGGCTCCTTGTTGGTCCTCTGGATATCTGTATAGTAGGCGGCCTGAATTGATCAGCGTGATTGCGACACGAGAGACTCTGGAGAAACACTTACGAAGAAATTCCTCTTGATCAGTAAGTACGCACTGGCTTTCAACTCCATCTGAAAAGCCAGCTCCCTCTCCGCCGGGTGGAGCATCTCGATATATCTGTCATCACTTGCAGTGATCTCGACGCCATACTTCGTTCGTTGTTCGAGATCGATCTTGTCCAGGCTGGTGGGATACTCTTTCGAGAGAAATGGATCGCTCTCCAGCCTGTGAAGTGCAGTGTCCGGATCCAAGATCTCAGGTGTGTAGTCGGTAAGAGATTCTGCATTGATGAAGTCTGGATGCTCAGGGACCTTGAGAGCGCGCTCAAAAGTCTCGCGGATCAAGACGAACAAGCGATGTACGCAGCGTGATGGAGGAGAATGAGTGTTCCCAGGGCACATGGATTGGCGATTAGATGGAGATGCTGCTTCTCCAGCCGCACGATCTGAAGTGCTGTATCTATGTTGCTTCCGAGGTTCGTGTCAAGCCTGTCAAACAGAAGGGTATTAGCCATACTCGACATCCATTTGGCAAATGCCTCGAAACCGCCAGCATTGTCTGAGCCACCGCTCGATGCCTGGGACCCTTTGGTACTTACCAGAATTTGATCGTGATGCAAGTCGCTACTGGACTCGAGCAATCTTAAAGTACCAAGGGGAATTGATGATGTTCTGGTCGGATGAACTCGATGTCAGGAGTCTCAGTGGTGCGGATCGAGTTGGAATCGATTGCTTCTGAAGAGCTGCCTGCAAGATGGTGATGCGCCTTTTCTCTCCTGAGCTGGGGTAGCCAGTCTGGTGACTCGGATCTTGTCGCGGTTGTCGCATATGTCGCGGGACTTGACTTGGTCCGAGGCTTGCGATTCCTGGATGCCATGATGTAGTGTCCTGCCAGAGGGCTGTCTCAGCGGTGTGGTTGTGTCGGTGAGAAAGCAAACGGAAAAAACTGAGGTATTTGCACATTGTGAGTTTTCGTTCATCTCGTGGATTTCAGCGACTCGTTCTTTCAGTCACTTTGGAGCTTCACTTTCGCGTGAGCTTCCTGGCTGTAGCTGCATTTTCATATGCGTCCGCTGCACCCCTTCCGGATGGGGCGTGCACTGTATTGTACATTGTCTACTTTCTTACGCCTCCCCCAGTGCCATACTCAAGGACCCGTTCGGACGGTCTGCTCGCTCAGACCAGCCTCGGGCTCCTCCTCGTCACTAGCCTTTGCCAGACCGTGCTCCTTCAGTAGCGTATCGATCTCTTCAGCAGCCCAGAGATGGTGGTAGATAGTGCCACTCTTTGTCTTTCCTACTGTAGCAAACTCGATCTTCTCGCTCGATAGCTTGGTGCTGTCCATGGTCTTGGACAAGACCTTCACTGCCAGCTCACACGCTTGCTTGAGGTTGCAGTCTTCGTTGTAATCTTGCTTGAGTAATGACTGTGCGCTGGCGTTGTTGGCTCCAACGCTAGTCGCCTTCCAGCCGGTGTAGTTGCCCGATGGATTCGACTGGTAGAGTTGGAACTGTCGTTGGTTATCCCAGCCTGCGTAGATGAAGGAGACACCGAAAGGTCGCAGACCACCGTGCTGGGTGTAGCCTTGCTTGAGATCGCATAGTCGCCGTACAAGCTGCTCGCAGGGGATATCGGCATTGTATGTGAGGAGGTATCGCTGGGCGGCTTGTCGAGCGTAGTTGATGAGGATGTTGGCGTCGGCGGTCATGCCTGCGACAGCGCAGATCATGTTGCTGGGTCTGGGTTAGCATCCAATTAAGGTATCCATCAGGAGTCTGATGGGACACACTCGTTCAATATGTATAGCTTCTCGGCGCTTGTGTCCTGCTCGAGCAGCTTGCTGGTGACCTTGCGCTCGGCGGCGAGAACGATGCCATCGTTTGCGAGGATGCCCAGCGCGGTGCCAGCGTGTGAGATGGCCTCGAGCGCATACTCGACCTGGTAGAGTCTGCCTTCGGGCGAGAAGATGGTCGTGCGACTGGGACGGTGTTAGAGATGTGGTGATGGTCATGTTTCCATGCTGAGGCGTACCTGTCGTAGCGTCTCGACATGTTTCGAGCGGATATCCCTTTGTTGGTGGTACTCTAGCGGTATGTGGATCGGCTTGGTGAGATTGTTGTTTACTTGAAAGAGTGGTGCAAGGAGAGGTGATGTTGGGTGTTTGATGGATGATGAAGTGGTGTCCCAAGCATCTGCTGCTGCTGCTGCTGCTGCTGCCGCTGGGCTGGGGAGCTCAAGGCGCAGAGGTGAGCACGCGTCGCCCGTGATGCGCTCCACCAAACTTTGATTCGGACTTCTCTAAGGAATACCGACACCACGGTTCGCTTTGCGACAACTCAATCAACTCCACATGGAATCGCCAAACAAACGGCAAAAGATGTCGTCTCCTAATTTGGCAACTCAGGACGACTTTGTTGCCTTCGGCGCAGACGACGAAGATTTTGGCAACACCGCCGAGGATGCAGAAGATCAAGACGCTGTCTTGCAAGCACCCTCAGGGCTAAAAGTCGACCGCGAGCACCCACAAAGGATCGGACATGGACGACGAGGTCTTGACGTACGAAATGATCCTCGACATGCTCGTGATCGGCCCAAATCGAGGCATGCTCTGCCGGGCCACGAACCATGGATCTTGGTGAGAACAAAGTACCGAAGGAGGTTTGTCCACAACACGCAGACCAAGGAGAGCTTGTGGTGGATCCCGAAGAAAATTATGTCCGGTGTTATTGAGTTTGAGAAGTGGGAGAAGGAGCAGAAGGAGAAGACGGCCAATGCCAAATGGGCCGAACAGCAATTGAAGGATATGCGGGATACCAGCAAAGCGAACGATGTTAACAAAGCGGCCGACGAGGAGGGAAGGTCTCGACGTCGAAGGAGTGAGAGCCTGCAGAGGGAGGACGAGGAGGCTATGCTAGCGGAATTGGCAGCACAGGCCGGGCATGATGAAGAGCAAGATGTGAAAGAAACCGTAAGGGCAATCGACACATTGGATCAGCGAAAGCTCGAGGCTGGCTTGGAGAGCGACAGCGAGTATGAAGTCGTCGAACTCACCGATGACGAAGACGAGGAAGGCGAAGCGGAGGGGAATGGAGCAAGTCGCACAGAGGACAGGCAAGCAGCCTCTGACAACCACGATGTCTCGGGCCGTTCTGAAGAGGTCGAGCAGCCGGAGGGTCCCGTGGAGTTTGGCGAAGACGACATCGCTTACCAGCTCGCTGCCATGGGCGAAGAATATGGGCTTGACCCTGGCGAGTACGGTGAGGATTATGATGAGGAATGGGAGGAGGGTGCCGAAGGCCTGGCCTTGAACGAGGAAGACGCGTCGAACTTATTTCGAGATCTTCTGGACGACCATAGGATCAGTCCGTACACACCCTGGGACAGAGTAATAGCCGACGAGTCTGAAGCTAGCATTTTGAACGACGACCGCTATACTGTGCTACCGAATGTGCGTGCTCGCAAGGATATCTTCGATGCCTGGGCTCGCGACAAGGCTGCGCAAATGAACCATGAACGTGCAGCAATGGAGATGAGGGACCCGAAGATCCCGTACCTTGCTCTCTTGCAAGAGAAGGCAACCCCTAAGCTGTACTGGCCAGAGTTCAAGCGGAAATACAAGAAAGAATCCGAGATGACTGACCGCAAGCTCAACGACAAAGATCGAGAAAGGCTATATAGGGACCACATCAACCGTCTCAAGCTGCCTGAAAGCACAAGGAAAGCCGATCTACAAGCCTTACTCAGGAGTATGTCGCTGAGGGCGTTGAACCGAGACGTACGACTGGGCTCATTACCGCAGAACCTTCTGTCCCATCTACACTTCATCAGCTTGCCTCCCTCTACTCGCGATAGCATTGTTGAGTCGCACATCAGGACGTTACCACCTGCACCGGACAACGATGACTTGACTGAGGAGCAGCGAGCTGAAGAGGAAAGGAAGCGCGATGAGAGGAGGCGCCGCGAGAAGGCCATGGCAGATCGTGAGCGACAGGTCGAAGAAGAGAAGCGCCATGCTGAGAAGGGTGAGTTACGAGCGAAGCGAAACCTTCGAGATGAAGAGCGTGAGCTGCAGCGGGCGATGGCTGTCCCTAATCGCGGTCTCAAGCAAGCGCTCGATCGATAGCTGATGGCGTGGTTCATCCAGGGGTTTGATGCGCATCCATGCGCGCGACGAACGAACCGAAAGGAGAGCCAGCAAGGACACGCCTGGCTCGGACTTCGCCATCAACGTGGAAGGCGATGATGATCAATATCGCCCCGGTGCAACTCTTGCCTCGCAGGTGTGACTGGCCAGCACCATGGTCATTCCAGCTATAATCGCCTTGCATAGGCTATGTAATAGACAGCTCAGTATATCATCACTAGCACAGTCACAAGCTAAAATCAAGCTTTCATGGCTTGTTCCTTCACAGCCGGTCGGTACGTGCGGCAAGGATCCGATCTATACACTACCGGCTGCTCGCTGCGGAGTTAAGCTGTAGCTCGACCTACTGGCTCTGCAACTGACGTACTTCGAGTCTCCGCACGTGGATTTTCTTCCTTTTGCCGCAAGGCACATCCATTGGCGCGTCGCTTGGGTTTGAAATCGAGGCGCCAGTATCAAAGTAGCGTCAATGTTCTCCGCCTTGGAGTCGGATAAGGTATACATCTTTCAACCTTCTTCTCTTATGTCTCCTCTTTGGCCTTTCGTTAATGATATGACATTTGCTTGTCTTTTCAGTTGACATCTTGTGGGGTACAGGGTTCTATCGTCATGGCTGCAGCTGCGCCAGCTTCATCCGAGGCACCTCCCATCGACTCCGAGCTTGAGAAAGATACCATCGAGACCGAGAGGAAAGCACGCAATAGTGCAGTGAAAGAGGAAGTAGAAGTTGAGACTGCAAGCGACAGAGCAAGAAGATTGGAAAAGGAAGACAGGACTTTACGGACACCGTTGCAAAATACACGAAGCAAATCTTCGGCACGATCGATTCGATCATATCGAAGCCATACCGATGGTTATACCCACTTCAATGATGGCGGAGATCCAGAGAAACAGGACGACAAGAGTGGGAACGAGGACGGTAGTCCGGATACCAGCAAGGAGTTCGAAGTAACATTTGACGGCGATTCGGATCCATATAATCCGAAGAACCACCCAACCGCGAGGAAATGGTTGATTGTGGTTATAGTGTCGGCCAGCTCGCTCTGCGTGACTTGTGCGTCTGCGCTGTACACGAGCACCTACAGACAGCTGGAAATGGAGTTCCACGTCTCCCGAGTTGTTGCAACACTCGGATTGACGACATTCGTTTGCGGACTAGGTCTTGGACCAATGTTCCTAAGTCCCTTATCCGAGTTCTACGGCCGCCGGATCATCTACCTCTGCGCATTTGGGATGTATTTCATCTGGCTGATACCGTGCGCCTTGGCCAATAACATCACTTGCATGCTTTTCGTTCGGTTTTTGGATGGACTGGCAGGCAGTGCTTTCTTGAGTATTGCTGGCGGGACTGTTGGCGATATGTTTCACAAACACCAGCTTTCTGCGCCGATGATGGTGTACACGGCTTCGCCATTCGTAGGACCAGAGGTTGGGCCGGTGATAGGAGGCTTCATCAATCAGTTCGCGAATTGGAGATGGTGAGGATTCATCCGCTCGTGTGTTGGCACATGCGCGCTTGCTAACATGCTGCTAGGTCGTTCTGGGTACTGGTATGGAAGTATGCTCGGGGCGGAGTTGACTGTGCACGCTGACAGACGCTCTCCAGGTCATATGGGCCGGTCTCCAGTGGCTGTTGATCTTCGCTTTTGTGCCAGAAACATACGCACCAGTCCTGCTACGACGGAAAGCGGTGAAGCTGCGAGAAGAGACCGGCGACGATCGAGTAAGTCTCCCCGAGCGTCTCAGGACCCGTTCTCGTGAGCTCGCTGATCGTCATGGCGTGTGTAGTGGAAAGCTCCGATCGAGGTGATGAAAAAAACTGTTGCTAAAACAATCGTCTGGTCCTGCATCCGGCCTTTCCAATTGCTGTTCTTCGAGCAGATGGTCCTCAATCTGTGTCTCCTGTCGGCCATACTGTTGGGTATTCTGTAAGTCACCGAATGCAGCAAACATTGTGGCGACACCACGAGCTGACATCACTTTGAGGTACCTCTTCTTTGGAGTAAGGTTGCCTCGTACCTGCGCGTATCGAGCTGTGCTAATTTCAGGCCTTCGCTCTCGTTTTCGAGACAAATCACGACTTCAACCAATGTGAGCTGAGCACTGACCTCGTAATACCGAATGCGGTGCCTGACAGCAAGCAGGGCAAACAGGGTTGTCTTTCCTGGGCATCTTCGTGAGTCGCCCATCCTGTATGCACGTGCAGACACGTGGAAGGGGTTTCAGAAGTCTCACTGACATGGCTGTAGGTCGGCATGCTGGCGGGCGTCAGTGCAGACGTTTTGTGGAGACGGAACTGTAAGTCAAGGTAGCAGTCGAGTGCCAATCACGGTCTGATCGCCGGCAAGACACGAGACTTGTGGACAAGAACGGCGGCAAATCGGAGCCGGAGTTCCGTCTGCCTCCAACGATTGTGTGAGTTTTCGTAGTGCACACGCTGGCCGACGAACGTAGATAGCTGACAGGTGTCACCAGCGGAGCGATGATAGTACCATTCAGCTTGTTTGGTATGTTGAAGACGGGACACTCCAGCTTGATCCTCGATAATCTTCCAGGGCAGTCTCGTCTAACAACTGCATCTACCAGGCTTTGGTTGGACGTGAGTAGTTCTTCCGTCAGTGCGCTGTCAAACGCGCGGCAGTACATCTGACTATTGAGCAGAACGTATCGTCGGGTACACTGGATCGGTAAGATTGATGGGACCTTGCAGCACGTGCGTGGCCTAGCTGAGTATTGTGCAGTGCCAATCGTATTTTCAGGCCTGTTTGGTGTCGGCAACATCTGGTGCGTATAGAGGCTCAGTATCATTTGCAAGGGCAGAGAGAGCTAACGCGCTTTGTTCGCCAGGTGCTTTAGTGGGATCTTCACATGTACGTGTTTGAACAAGAAACTGTAGATTCTGGAGAGGCACTGACAATGCCAGTCCTGGTCGAAGCGGTGTGTACACGCCGGAGGTCGACCTTGATCGAGCTCATGATGATGCTGACGACATCTGACTTCTACAGTATCCGCTGTATGGTAAGTGCTGAGCGACGCAGGGAACGTCGAGACAAGCGCTGATATGCTCCAGCGGCATCTGCGCTTGCTGCCAACTCCTTCGCGAGATCATCGTTCGCTGCAGGTTAGTCGTCCAGGGTGCACCGAAGCCGCCGATTGTACCTGACATTGATCATTAGCTTTTCCACTATTTGGAGTCCAGATGTAAGTCGCACACGGTGAAGTGCCAGATCCTTGATCTCTTGAGAGTGATGCTGATTCGGCTTTGCCGAGAAGGTATAACAGTGAGTGAGATGCCAATGTTAACACGTTGGCAAAAGAGCGGTCACTGATTTAGAATGAACGGATAGAACTGGGCTATCAGTGGGCCAGTTCTCTGCTTGCGTACGTCACCATTGATGGATCGCTGCGCGCGAAGGCTTATCATCTGCATAGATTCATAGCGCTCGCGATGATGCCCTTCCGTGAGTGTCAAAAGTCGCGGGGCCATAGCGGTGGCTGATTGTGGTTCCTAGCTATCTTATTCTTCAGAATCGGGAAAAGACTAAGGGGCAAGTCACGCTTTGCCCAGGCCAGATAGTCTGATTAGGAAAGTGGACGTGCATGGAATAGGCACATCTGCACGCTGAGCAGCCAGAAATAGCGAGCATGCTTGGTGACACGGCATCTCGGCGTCCCAGCATTCCAGGAGACCCCACTGGAGCACGTCTTGAGCACAGGGGGAAACACAAGTGGTGGCCGAAGATGGCGAGCGCCTCGTGTTCTGCAGCAGCTGCGTGAGGATGATGGATGCTGCGAGGGTGTGGGTGCGACTGCCAGGTCTTATCAGGGTCGAGTCCATGGCTGTGGCATTGCGAGCGCCGGATATGGAGGAAGCTAGGGCCGAATGATGCTGTGAAAGGTAGAGCCAGAACCAGGACTCGATCGAGTCGATGTAGACCAGTAGATTAGTGCTCTGCTCACACAACCCTTGTCAATTCCACGTGACACTACCGAGTCGCACAGGAACATGGCGACATGCACGAGATCTCTGGGTGGATGCTCGAGGGCCATACAGATCGCGCGCCCCATAATTCCTTGTCTCGGCGCCTCGTATGTGCCTGCTGGCTGGGAAAGGCGGTGACAGCGGGATCGTGGACGGCGACAACGTGGCCGACAGGCAAAGGTGAGGCATGGGACTGCACACGACTGCATGCGGCGAATGGAGCAGGTGGCAAACAAGGAGCTTGTGATGCATGCCAAGGCGAGTGGGATTGAAGTTGTGGTTCCTGGAGCTCGATGTAGGTACAGACGCGGTAGTCTGTATGCAGTCGGCAGCGATGGAGATGAAGAGAGGCGGGAGGAGCCTTGCGGACGAGCCGTTTCGGACGCGCTGCAGTCTTGCGTGAACTCCTTGCTCCACCGGCGACTGGCGAGCTTCGTCAAGAGCCCTGCTGTTCATCTGCTGGAGAGCTCACGGCCAGCGCCGCATGTGTGGAGAGAGAGTTGCGAGTGGCAGCAGGCGAGACGTGACAGGGTGCGGGCGGGTGGGCGGGAGAGAGGTTTCTGCACCAGCACCACCGGCTGGCGGCAGTTGCAGCAGGCGAAAGCTGAGAGACACACTAGCACCGAGACTGCTGCGATTGCCTATACAATCCAGACTGCGCTGTCCCGCTAGAGCTATACAGACGAGATCAGACGAGACGAGACGAGACGAGACGAGACAAAACGAGACGATTGACGTGCGCACACCATCGCCGCCCGCTTGTGACCAATATTCCCCAATACGAGCCCGTTCGACGTGCTACCGCAGGCTCCCATCCCACCCGTCCATCGCCCTCGTCCACCCATCGTCCACCATCGTGATCGCCGCAACCGCGTGGACGTCAGGCGCTGTGCGTGCCGCCCGCTGCCTCTCCCTCTCCCTCGGAGTGACGAGACCCGTCAGCATGGTCGCAGGCGCGCACTGAGCCTTAGCGACGTTCCACATGCATACGAAACACTTGTTCGGGACTCCCAATGCTCGTCCATCGCATGCGCCCCTGCCACTGGTCACGACACAAGCGTGCCATTGCCAGCGTGCCGGACTGCTCCGCCGCGTGCTGTGCTAGCTGCTCATTGGAACGTCACGTTGCACGCACTCCGCTCCATTGGGGCGGCCTTAGCGAGAGGGAGGAAATACAGACCACTGCTGCAAGAGCTGTCTCGGGCGCTCCCACGGGGTCTGAAGGCCTCTCTGTCTCTCTGCCTGCGCTGCTGGGATCATCGGCAGGCCAGCGCGCCGTGGCACAGCGTAATCTCTGCGCCAGCTCGCAGCACGCGTGATCTTCGCCCGCGTCCGGCATTCCTGTCGTGCAGGCTCGTGGTTCTATTCCAGAGTCGCGGGTTGGCCCTGATTGAGAGCCAACGACCGACGGCCCATCGTACAGCAGCACACGGCGTGGGTCGCAGACAAGCAGAGCGGGCCTGTGCGCCAGGTATTCCAGGCGCTGTGTGCGAGGTGTAGCCAAACTGCGGAAACGTTAATATGTCGCCCGACGCCGAAGATGCGTCTCCTTCTCCAGAATCTGGCCCTGAGCAAGACGAGTCAGGCATCATGGCAGAAGAGAAGATTGAACGCGCCTCGACCGAGGAGAAGTCGCCCAACGCCCAGGCTAGCAATGGTAACGGCAATGGCACCGGCACCACCCAGCGCACCAAAAGCAATGCAAAGGATCCTTCGCGGCCGCGTCGAAAGAAGGCGAGGCGTGCGTGTTTTGCATGCCAGAGGGCTCATCTCACATGCGGTAAGTGCTCCGCTAGCTGAGCCTCGAACTCAATTTGCCATGTCGATCGCTAGTATCTAATTGATGACAAAGGCGACGAGAGACCTTGCAACCGGTGCATCAAGCGCGGTCTCCAAGATCAATGCCACGATGGTGTACGCAAGAAAGCAAAGTATCTGCATGATGCACCAGCCGAAGCACTCATGCCAGGCTATGCGCAGAACTACGCTATGAACGGCAACCATAACATGTCCACTGTCGCAGGTGCCTCCGCTGTAGGTCCTAATGCATTGGCTGTGTCACAAGCTGGCTCGTTCTACCCCCAGTCAACAGCCGGTAGCTTTCCCCCGTATACGCCCTCGCAGCAGCAAGGCCAGATGGGACCACCCATCTTGGATAACAGTAACATGGTGGCTGAGTTCACATCCACTCAGTCAGTGGACACTCCAACGCATTACCAATCATCGTCGAGTCAGCAAGTTTCCCCAGCCCAAGAGATGGCGAACGCCATGGAGCACACTCCATCAATCGGAACAGGAGGCCCTTCATTCGACACATACTTCGATCCAAATGATCCCTCACTGTTCAACTTCAACATTTCTGACTTGAATTTCGGCAACCACTACGGTGCTCTGGAGTTTGGAATGCTGGGTCACATCTCCTCGGGAGCTGTGAATACGCCTGAAGTTGACCAGATGAACCCAATCAGTCATTCCAATCAGGGTAGCGTCTCATACGAAGGTCCTGCCAACTTCAACTCCAATACAAACTACAATTACAACCAGGCTTTCCCGTCGTGGTCGCAGGCGCCTGGTGCTAGCCCCAGACACAACAGCTCCAACAACTTGTGGACTTCCCAAAACAATGGTCTGGAGGCATACGCTATAGGAGAGCAAGCTTCTTCAATCACTGCTGCAAGCCCACACTCCCAGAGCCAGGATTTCCTTGGTTTTCAAACCAGCACACTGTCACCAGAGACGCAATTCGCACAGCCGGATCAGCACCAGCAATCTGACCTGTTGCGACAGAGTCTGTCGCAGGCTCAGCGCAAACCTGCTTCGTTCCCTGGCGATCCGAACGTTGAACTTAAGAAGCCACGACGCAACACCTCAGAGATCTACTCGTCCGTGCAAGCACCATACTCATACACGCAAGGCTTCCATGCACTGACGGCGTTCTTGCAGAAGCGATATCCGAAGCAGAAGGTCTTGCGTATTGCAAAGGCACTTGCAACTATCAGGCCCTCTTTCATCTCGTGCAACCAGCGGCTGAACCAGGACGATCTGATCTTCACGGAGAAGTGTTTCCAACGCATTTTGTGTGAATATGAGGACTACATTGGTCATTATGGTACGCCCACCATCATCTGTCGTCGCACTGGCGAGATCGCTGCCGTGTCGAAGGGATTCTGCCTTGTTACAGGCTGGCGTCGCGATGTACTGTTGGGGAGGGAGCCAAATCTCAATGTCAACACTGGCGGCAAATCTTCAGGAACGCAGACTGGAGCCAGCTCTCGAGGGACCGCTACACCAAGGATTCCAAACGTCGATCTTGACCCAGGCAGACCTCAGCCTGTGTTCCTCGCCGAGCTCATGGATGAAGACACTACAGTCCAGTTTTACGAGGATTTCGCGGAGCTCGCGTTCGGCGCATCTCACAATTCCATAATTGGCGCCGAGTGCTCGGTCCTGACATACAGGACGAAAGAGGATCCTGGATGGGGTCCCAACGATCATCTTGCAGACGACGGCACACGAATCAAGAACTCGGGCGAGATGAAGTCCGAAGCTCTGATCAGAGGCGAAGCCGGTATGAACGCTTTGGGTGAGCGAGACGGTCGCGTGAAATGCCAAATGTGCTGGACAATCAAGCGCGACGTCTTCGACATCCCAATGCTCATTGTCATGAATGTAAGCAGAATCTGTACTGAAGTTTGGACAGTCTTGTCACTAACGAATAATAGGTCCTACCAATCATACCCACGCCATGGCCGTAACATATGATCACGACCTTGATGGAGATGTACGAATGCATTGAATGTCGGCCGGGACGACAACACGTAGACATAGGATTTGGGGAGATTCAATGAGGCGCGCGCTGGAGCTTGCAATAATAGTGCAAGGTTGGGACTGATTCACTGCTGGAATGGCACGAGCGCCGGCTCACCCCTAATGGTACTTGAAATTTAATGGTATTCCATCACATCATACAAAGCGCGATATCACGTGTGTGCCTCGTTAGCGCGGAATCGCCCCGAGCCCACTATCTATTTACAATCATTGCGACATTTACTTCATGGCGTGAACAAAGGTCTCCCCACTACGATCAATGCGACCAGACGGACCTCGCGACACGGTCGCTGGACCAGAGAATGGGCCTGAACCACCCTACCCACTGAAGCTGAACGGCAAGGTCATCAAAGGATTCGGTCGTGGAAGCTCAGAGGTGAGTGGTGACGTCCACATCCGCCGCGGCTCTCGACCGTGCGCTCCAACTTGTTGCACTTCCAGCTTGCACCACATGGCAGGATGCCATGCATGTTGTGTGGCACGCACGTATCCTGTACGACTGTCCAGGGGCCTTTGCACGTCCGGACGGTATGCTCAGCAGATAGCCGCTGTCATCATGCGCAAGTCCGTTGGAACCTGACCTCGGGCGCCATGTTTGTCACGTTTGTGCTGCGATGTCTACCTGGGGCCTGGAGTGCCAGGGTAGTCAGCAGGCCAGTTGCACGCGGCCGGTCGCAGCAGCCCGTTTACCACGCGGTTTCGTCTCAAGGCCATGCTCGCTGACCTCCTGTGTTCCAACAGCTGGGAATTCCTACCGCAAATATTCCCATCTCCGGACTATCTGTTGGTGGCCATGAAGACGTAGAGTCTGGAGTCTATTACGGTTGGGCAGGCCTGTCTCTCTCTGAGGCCGTTCGCCAACATCCGCCTGGCAGCGAATCAAAGTACGACCATCTGGCGGCGGACGTTCACCATGAGCTGAACGCTGTGGTCAGCGGCAAGGACGAAACGGAGCAACAGAGTGAGGGAGCTGTCTACCCAATGGTCATGTCGATTGGCTGGAATCCCTTTTACAAGAACACTGTTCGGAGCGTGGAAGTGCATATCATGCACGGCTTCGAGACCAACTTCTATGACAGCCACATGAATCTGGTCATCCTGGGATTCATGAGGCCGGAGTACGACTATGTTAGTAAGGAGAGCTTGGTGGACGACATTAAGACCGACATCAACGTCGCTGGGCGTAGTCTGGCACGGCCCGCGTACGCAAAGTTTCTCAAGGATCCATACCTATTGGACTTCAAGGGCAAAGATGAGATTGCCAGCTAATCGTGGCTACGTACTCCTGTAATGTCGTAAAGCTGTCACAATCCATGGCCTTCGCCGCACCTGCGTCGAAGCCAGATTCCCTACGCGCCACCCTCTCGCTTCGCATACCTGCGAATGTGGTCAACTATGCACAGTGCTACACCGTTGGAAAATTTGACTCACTCTTCTTCCATCTTCTCCTCATACTCTGCATCTCTTTTGGCCTGCTCCTGATCGCTAACATCTGTGATCCTGGCGGATCCTCTGCTTGTGCTATCAGCAAGTTCACGGCCTTGCGTATCGTAGCTGCGGCTGTCTTGTACCACTGGCTCTCCAAGGATTTGATTCGATGTTCTCACGTGGGTATTGCCAGAGGGATCTGTGTATGTCTGCTGCGTCAAGGCCTGGCCAGTGGTTCGACCATTACTGTTCGAGCTGGAGCTTGAAAAGACGTAGCTTGCGGAGGAGGAGAAAGTCTGGTTCGACGACATGATTGCGATGCAATTATGGAAGGCAGTGTACAGCAGCTATATGTATGTAGGCAGACTCAGGTTTTCTGCTGGTCTCTACGTCAATCTAGCAGAAGAGGCATGACGAAAGAGTGGCGACCAGCTTGAAGACGCATGTGGCGCACCGTGTGGCTGTGCTGGACTATCGCAGACGATGGTGACCTGAATCGCTTGACATGATGCTTCGCATGCACGACATGATCTCTGAACAGGCCTTGACCATCAAATAATCTCGAGGACCCGAAACGTGGACGGCATAGTAGTTTCATGGCTCCAGATGAATCTGACTCTCCGCTCAAGCTCATTCAACTTGACAGGGCTCAAATCGTACTTGCTGCTGCATCAATCTGCCAGCGCATTACCTTTCCCTTCCTACATTATATTACATTGTCCCGACAAAGCTTCGTACCGTACTCTACTTTATCTTACCAGCTTTTGAGCAGCCATTGATTATGGAGCAGTCTAGATGGGCAGATCCGCCTGCAGAAGCAGAACAGGTAGGTCTTTACTTCATTGACCATGCAATGATCAGGCATGTTGTTGAGACGCAACAGATATCTATCGATGCCCCATCGTCCTCGTTGTCTGCTGCAGCTACCACATTCGCGCCGGACCTAAGTGCCCCACCTCCTGATGTGACGACCGCAGACATGTTTGCGCAGACAGGCGCAGCGCAAGACGACCTTTTCGACGACATAGAGCCGATTGAAGAATCTATGCGAATACGGTCAGACGACGACTTGTTCAGCGATGACTTCACACCCGCACCTCAGCCAGTAGTCGAAACACCGGAGCCGGTCGTTGCGAGGGGAGGAAGAAGCAACAGAGCTACGGGACGAGGACGTGGAAGAGCTAGAGGTCACTCTGAGAACCGGGACAGCTCGAATCGCGGTGGTCATGGACAATCGAATCGACCATCTGAGACCCCTAATGCACTGAATGAGCGTGTTACAGCACCGCAACCGCAGACATCAGGGCCGGAGAATGCACCATCTGCGTCGCGGAACGAGTCCACGCCTTCCGTTCGCGGTGATCGTCGAGCGACTGGTGGACTGCGGAAGCCGAAACTCACCGAGGACGAGCTGGCTGAGAAGATGGCGCGCATATCGATCAAGAACGCATCACTGACCGCAGCGCACGCGAGGGCGGAAGCAGACGCAGCTTCGTTCGCGGAGAGAGAACAGCAGGCGAAACATGTAACCGATCAGAGAAGGAAGGAGGAACGCAAAGACAGGCAGCAAATGATGGGCGAACGTGAGAAGAACAGGCAACGGAAGCTGAAAGCCATGGAAGGTCGGGAATGGGATGCTGAGAAGCGGGACGACGACTTTGGCAAAGGGGGTCGGTATGACAAGAAGAGTTCGTTCGCCGGCGATCAAGATGATTACTCGGACGGACGAGAATACCTGTACAGAGAACGAAGAGGGGCCGACAGAGGGCATCGGGGAAGAGGAGGGAGAGGCGGTCGGGCTCAAAATATTGGAGCTCCGCGACCCGAAGACTTTCCTTCGCTGCCAAATGCCACGAAACTGGAGGCCACATCAGCACGGCCACTGGCGTCGACACTTGAAAGCTCTGCGCAGCCGTCATGGGCAGATCAAGTCGAAGCAGCGCCGACCTCATAGATTCCGAACGACTGTACTGGAGATTCGAATGGCGACTGACATTGGTGCTTGGTGCTTTATGATATGTCGCATCATGATATGGAGCAGAGACCAGGGTGACTGAACTCAACCGTAATGATCAGCTTGATTCAGATCCGACATCATGATGTCAAGAGACCTCATTCACTGCTACGGCTGGAGGGTATTCCATGCTTCAAGAATCGTACAATGCCACAGTTTGTGCAAGAAAGCCCCATGATGATTGATGAAGGGCAGGAGGGAGACCGCCACGACTTGGAAAGGGGCATGGGACGAGTTGTGGCAACAGAGAGGGGTACTGGTCTATCGACCATGTGGTACAGGAGTGTGTTGTTATTGAGATGTAGAACCGATTTCCGGTGCCACCGGGCGTGTGAGTGCGGATCAGATATCGAGATGTGTTTTTATCAGATAACACACGACGCCGCGTCATAGCTAGAAGCAGACTGGAGGATGGGAGCGGCGGTGAAAGTCAGCGGCGGGAGATGCGTCACAGTATGGATTCGGGATGAGTGAGTGTCAGCCATTGTCATGTAACAACCCACGTTTGATGCTTGTGGACGAGGACCTGCATAAGTGGGCTGTTCGTTTTTCGTCAGCGTCCGCACTCGGGGCAAAGCTCGCAAAGCTAGTTCTAAAGCCTTCACCCAGTCTCTCTCCCATCCTCCAACAACTATCTCGACCACCACACCTCGCACCCTGCGTTTTTTTTTCTTTCGCTGCTACTGCTGTGCGGCTGCCGCATGCTTTTGTTGTGTCTCTCAGCAAACATGCAATCTATCGCCCGGCCTCTCTGCCGGCAGGTGCTCCGCCAGCAGCGCCGTGTCCTCGCGAAACATTCCAAGGCATTGGCCGTCTCTCGCCCATGCGTGCAGCGGGTCCAGCAGTATGCAACCTCCCACCGCACCGACGAGAGCTCCGCCCGCTCCGCCGTCATCAATGTCCTCAACAACATTGCCTCCAAGCGTGAGGTGCAGCAGTACCTGGCCCAGTTCACCTCTGTCTCCTCCCAGCAATTCGCTGTTATCAAGGTCGGTGGAGCCATTCTGACCGACTACATCGACGTCCTATGTGCCTCTCTCCGCAACCTGAACCAGATGGGACTGTACCCTGTCATTATTCATGGCGCTGGCCCGCAGTTGAACAAGATGCTGGAACAAGCAGGCATTGAGCCCAGATACAACGAAGGAATTCGTATCACTGACGGCAAGACATTGGGAGTTGCTCGGAAGCTGTTCCTGCAAGAGAACTTGAAGCTTGTTGAAGCATTAGAATCCTGGGGTGTCAGAGCCCGTCCAATCACTTCGGGAGTCCTCCTCGCAGACTACAAGGACAAGGACGTGTACGAATTTGTTGGCGAGGTCAACCACGTCAACGCGCAGAGCATCAAGGCCTCTATCGCAGATGGCTACATCCCAGTCCTTACATGCATGGCTGAAAATGACGAGGGTCAAGTGCTGAACGTCAATGCCGACAAAGCCGCGGCTATGCTCGCCAGAGAGCTGCAGCCTCTCAAGATCGTCTATCTCTCGGAGAAGGGCGGTATTCACGACAAGGAGACTGGCAAGCTGATCGAAGCCATCAACCTGGATGAGGAGTACGATGACTACATGGACAAGTCGTGGGTCATCCATGGCACCCGAAGCAAGATCAGAGACATCAAGACTCTGCTGGACGACCTGCCTCGAAGCTCTAGTGTTGCCATTATTCATCCAGAAAGCTTAGAGCGTGAGCTGTTCACGCACTCCGGGGCTGGAACCTTGATTCGCCGCGGCACCAAGTTGCGACAGGCTTCGTCACTCAAGGAGTTTGAAAACGTTAGCCAGCTCAAGCAGACTCTCCTTCGCGACAGAGAAGGCCTCGATGCCGCTAACGTCGTGGACCGTTACCTTGAGATCCTGGAGTCTCGGCCTTTCAAAGCATACTATGATGAGAACATGGAAGCATTGGCGATCGTCCTGCCCCCCGAGGGCTCTTCTGACTCCATGGGGCATCTCGCCACCTTGACCATGACGAGGAATGCATGGTTGTCGAACGTTGCGGACAACGTCTTCCAGAACCTCAAGCGCGACTTTCCGAAGCTGGCCTGGACTGTCAAGCAGGACGACGAGAACTTGACCTGGTTCAGTGAGAAGGCCGATGGTTCCATTGCTCGCCGTGGCGAGGTCTTGTTCTGGTACGGTATTGACACACCCGAGGAAGTCAGAGAACTCATGGCAGAATTCATCCAACATGGTCGAAAAATGTTTGGTGATATCAATCTCGAGTCTCAACTACACCGAGCTGCATCAGCAGCGGAGCGTATTAGGTCGCGCGCCGCCGAGTTGGCTAAGGGCAGACAATCACAATCTCGAGCGTTTGGCACCAACGTCCGTCCAACGAAGCGTGCTCGGTTCGATGGCCTACAGCAGATCAGGACCTACACAACGAACCCCAACCCGCCTCTTGGGATCAAGAACAGCGAGAAGGACTACCCTGCTAAAGTAGCTGTCATCGGTGCACGTGGATACACTGGTAAAGCGCTTATTGAATTACTGAACCGCCATCCTAACATGGATCTCTGCCACGTCTCTTCGCGCGAGCTGGCTGGCAAGAAGCTGCAGGGCTATGAGAAGAAAGAGATCATCTACGAGAGTCTGACTCCAGATGACATTCGCAAGATGGCTGAGAGGAAGGAGATCGATTGTTGGGTCATGGCTCTGCCCAACGGCGTATGCAAGCCCTACGTCGACGCCATCGAAGAGTCCGGCCACAAGGAGGCAGTCATCGTGGATCTATCGGCCGACTATCGCTTCGACTCGGAATGGACCTATGGCCTGCCCGAGCTGGTGCAACGGAGTAAGATCGCATCGGCCACTCGTATCAGCAACCCAGGCTGTTACGCCACAGCTGCCCAGCTCGGTATCGCTCCGTTGGTACCGCATCTTGCCGCTGCTCCGGCTAATCCAACAGTCTTTGGTGTTTCCGGATACTCAGGAGCAGGGACTAAGCCTTCACCCAAGAACGATGTGAGAGTGCTGACGGACAATCTCATTGCTTACTCCCTCACTGACCACATCCACGAAAGAGAAATCTCAACACAGCTGGGGCGCGAGATTGGCTTCATTCCTCATGTGGCGGTCTGGTTCCAGGGTATTCACCACACGATATCTCTTCCATTGGCGGAGAGGATGGTCAGTCGAGACGTGCGTCAACTTTTCCAGGATCGTTACGACAAGGAGAAACTCATCAAGATTACTGGCGAATCTCCTCAGGTCAAACACATCTCGGGCAAGCACGGCGTTGAGATTGGCGGCTTCGCTGTTCACTCTAGCGGCAAGCGTGCAGTCATCAATGTCACCATCGACAACCTCCTTAAGGGCGCTGCCACACAGTGTCTGCAGAACATGAACTTGGCGCTGGGCTACGCTGAGTACGAAGGTATCCCGCTGGAGTGAAAGCTCAAAGACTCAAGGCAGATGTGTAACACACTGTGACCATGTGGTTGGTGGACGCTGCGTAGCTGGACAAGGCTGCTGCTTGTATGTCGTTGGAAAAGTGAGCGTTCGTGCTGTTGTGTGGTGGATCGGAGTTTATGTTGTTCGATATCCAAACCTCCTTGGGCCCGATAGATTATAGTGTACTTATGGCGGCCTTCATAGGCTGCTGCGGGAACTATTGCTGAAGAGTGACACTTCCTCATATGCTTCTCGATATGAATGCCTCATCGTGCTTGATTGCCGTCGCTTCATCAAGTGAACGTCTCTGCAAAGTTCGCCGAAGCACCTCCGATGCCGACGGTGCATCAAGCTTCAATGACGATGTCCACGACGAAAACTCCATGTTGAAGCTCGCGACGACGATGCATCCGTCGGCCGCGCCATGAGTGTGTTCCATGGCAAACCTGCGCCGTCCACATCGTTGCTGCGATTCTTGCGAAGTCAGCTCCATGCGCCAGAGACCGCCACTCCCCAGTCGAGGCATTTCTCCTCGGCGCATCGACCAGCACACACAACCAAGGCGCATGCAACATGCCGGACACGACACGAAACGACACCGCCCCAGTCAATCCGGCAGAGCTTCACGAACCACGACAGAATACGCCGCCGCTCCTTTAGCATCTCGAGCCAGCTCGGCGCGGAACCTTTCTGGCGACGCCTGCGACAACCACGAAACACCGCGAAACCAGCGCGACCGGACGACCTGCCGCCTCTGCCAGGCTTCTTGGACGACAACTCCGGCCTTGGTGGCCGCATCATCAAGCCCAGCAATGAGCTCAAGCTGCGCTGCACGGAGTTTGACGAGCATGGAAACGTGACACTGGTCAATGGCGAGTTCCGCAAGAGTGAGCTCATTGCGAGGTACTCCCTCATGCCACGGGACTTGCGAAAGATAGACAGCAGCGTGCTGCCGCACATTCTGGTCAGACCATCAGCGATCCTCGTCAACTTGCTGCATTTACGATGTCTGGTCAAGCACAACCGAGTCCTGGTGTTCGACGTCTACGGTTCCACCGATTCGTACGCGCAGAGCCTGTTCATGTACGACCTGGAAGGCAAGCTACGGCAGAAGCAGCATTCGAGTGCTGCTGGCAATTTGCCCTACGAGTTTCGCGCGTTGGAGGCTGTACTGATCAGCGTGACCAGCGCGCTCGAGAGCGAGTTCGAGGGGGTTCGGGAGCCGGTCGTGCGCGTACTGAGAGAGCTTGAAGAAGATATCGATCGAGACAAGCTGAGGTATTTGCTCATCTACTCCAAGAAGTTGGGCACTTTCGAGCAGAAAGCACGCCTTGTCCGAGACGCGATTGATGATTTGCTCGAGGCCGACGACGATTTGGCAGCCATGTATCTGACGGAAAAGGCCGAAGGGATCGAGCGAGAAGAGGACAATCACGAAGAAGTCGAGCTTTTGCTGGAGTCATACCACAAAGTGGCGGATGAGATAGTACAAATCTCCTCTAATTTGGTGTCTGCCATCCGCAACACTGAGGAGATTGTCCGTGCGATCCTCGACGCCAACCGGAACAGTCTGATGCTGCTGGATTTGAAGTTCAGTATCGGCACTCTTGGCCTCACCGCAGGCATGTTCATCGCCGCACTGTACGGTATGAACCTCGAGAACTTCATCGAAGAGTCCAACTACGGCTTCTTCGGCATTTCCGGTCTGTGTGGCGTGCTCACGGCCATTGCATGCGTCATCGGCTTCAGAAGACTACGAAAAGTACAGAGACTCTCAATGTGGGGTGAAGGCGGTCTCACGAAAGGCCAAAAAGATCGCAGCGCAAGAGGTAGTTGGCGCGAAGTCGACTCTCCTTCCGGCACATCCATTCCTGACACGGGCGACAAGTCGCTTGGCGAGACTGTCGCGGGTATTCGTCGAGCTGATCGCCTAAAGTACTGGAAGAATGCCCAAAACGAGCGTGTCAAAATGGCACAAGACGAACTCGCCAAGACGCGATCATCATTGCCATTCGGACCACTGAGATGAAACGATAGGGACGGAGACATACTCCCCTCTGCTAAGACCAAGGCACATTGCAATACGAAACGATTCAGGAACTTGAGATTAGCGACGGCGTTCAGGACTCGATAGATCTGTACTTATATCTTTGCTCTCTGCGCAGCTTCATCCTTCTCTGCCACTGTGGGCGGTAGATACACCCTGCAACTTCACTACCCGCACATGCTCGGCATGGTCCATCTTTGTATTGGCACCAATATCGACATGGTGCGCGTCTTCCATTCCCAAGATCTCACCGCCCTTCTCGACGTGATTGGTACCGCCGAATTTGGTGTCCATCTCTTTACAAAGGACGTTGCGAGCCTCGGGGGTGAAGACTGCGAAGTCGTCAGCAAGTAGGATATCGAGAAAGAGACCAGCAGCTCTACTTACACCACAAGAATACAGCCAACGGGAAGTTGATGCCGGCGAACATGTAGAAGGCATAGAAGCCGCAGTTGTGAACAGTGTCAGCATCTGTTTATCGCTGTCAAGGCAGCTCCCGGTTCTGCTCACCTTAAGAAAGATCGTGAAGGACTGTCGGACGATGGCTTGTGCAACGTTTTGAGTCTGACTGGCCATGCCCACAGCTTGGGCACGAAAGGGGTGAACACGGCAGTTTCCAAGAAGAACATGAGGGTCGGCAACGTAGACAGAGCGCCCACAGCACGTGTGAAGAAACAGACTGCAATGTTACAGCTGACAATTAAGTCTAGTGGCTAGACATCACAGCTCACTGCCTCGCAAACAATGCATCCATACAAGTGCCAAAGAACGAAACAGCACAATCGCCTAAAGGCTGTGCCCCCATAAAATATTCCGCCATCATGCCGCGTCTGAAGTATGTCGAAGTTGATCGGAAGGGCTTCTCAGGTATGCCGAAGGACAAGATCGGTAGTGCACCATGTGAGCATTGCGCTGTGAGACGCAACAAAGAGCTCAATCGAAAGCACGGCCGTTTGGTCGCAATCTGCGTCGACCGCGTATGCTGCCCATGTCGGCGACTTCGCTTCCAGTGCGGCGGCTGTCTGAGCCATCGTGAGCCGGAACAGCCTCGACATGTTCGGCCGCATCCTCAGGAACCTGGGCCATCTTGGCAGTCGGATCAGGAACCGTCTTCTCGACCGCTGCAGGCTGGGTCACCGTGTGGGCGGCGGCAGCGGTACCAGCAGGTCCTGCTTCGGTAGTGGCACGTGTCGCATCAGCAGCGGATGTTCTGGCGGCGGGAGTAGCATCGGCAGCTGAAGCAGTCATGGCACCAGCATCTGTCCCGCTCGCTGTACCATTTCCTGCACTGGAGAGAGCAGAAGACGCACCCTCTCCAGCGCCACCAGGCTGGTCCTCGCCAAAGTGAACACGACCGCGACCTTCTTCAGCTTGACGTCCAAGAGTACCAGCACCGCGAAGGGCAGGCTTCGTGCCAGGGGCTCCAGTGCTAGGATCAACGGCAGTTGTTCTGCCCAGGCTGTCACCGCCAACGACTGGGACAAGAGACTGTCCTGTTACCGGATCAACAGTTTGCATAGGAGTTGTTGCCTGAGACACAGGGTTTGGACTCGTGCGACGACGTCTCTTGCAACAGCACACCAGCATACCGATGCCAGCGGTAAGGAGCACGATACCACCGAGGATACCAGCGACGCTGCCACTGATCATTTTGATCTTCGAATGTCGCTCGGCCTGTTTTTTACAAGTTGCATAGCAGCTGTCCGCATCGAAGCAGGCAGGTGCTGGGTGGACGATTGGCTCTGAGTTGACGAGGCTCCGTTTCCTCTTCATTGGCGTTGGGGTCTCTCTGACAGCGTAGATGCCACTTACAGAGTGCGTTTCTAGGTGTGTTGGGTAGTAAAGGCCGCTCTCTGCCGTTATTCCCCAATGCGGTCGTCCAGTGAGGGAAGTGAGCTGCGTGAAGTAGTCGTACATCATGTGTCCGTCGTACGGGTCGTCCATCAGGGCGGGCATCACAGTGCTGACGTTGATGGGTTTTTGGTGATCCCAGAGACATTTGCTGATGCGACATCCACGATCGGAGTTCTTGCAGTTAGGCGCCGCGGTCGGTGTCGGGACGAAGGGAGGATTCGTTCCCTTGATGGCGGAGTACAAGGTTCTTGTCCCTGACACCTCTACGACTTCTATCGGGATGTCAGGCGGGTACGTAATTGAGGCATTGTAGGGCAGTATGGTAGTGCCAGCTTGCACGACCGTGGTCTTCGTTCGGGTTCCGGAAGGTGTGAAGGAGATCGCAGGTGGCACCGTGAAGACAAGAGGCGTATTGCTGATGGTGGTAGACACAACCGCTCCCGGGCTTTGACTGAGACTGACCGTATGACCATTGATCACGTACAGAGTCGCTAATCTAAGCTTTGTCGAGGCGATCGAATTTGGGAGTGTGAACGTCGGGAAAGGTCCAGCCGCCTGGGAGCTCCTAGGTGTTGCAAACACCACTTCGGTCCGCGCTTCAGGCGGGTAAGTCGATGAGGCATTGTACGGCAGTACAGTAGAACCTATCTGTATTACCGTGACGGTTGAGCGGACTACTGACGGCGTAAAGGGCACCGCTGTCGTCGGTGCAGGTAGAACCAAAATGTTACCGTTGATCGTTGTCATTATCTTGGTGTTGCAGGGGCAAGACGCAGAGGTGAACTTCTGGTCGCCATTTCGCATGCACAGCACAGCGAGTTGCGTAGCGTAGTCGCCTACTGTTTCCGGCTTGAGTTGATCAGCGTAGTGCTTGACGGCATCCCAGTTGTACTCTGGATGTAATGCGCGGTAAATTGTCAAGTTCGTGAATTCCGGGCTTGTAACGTTAGATCCCAGGGCGTCTTCGAGCGCGACCAATCGATTGCGATCACAAGCGGCGACGTTGAGATTGGCTCGGGGTGGAAATACTACTGTCATGATGGTATTGTTGACGATCTGTCTCGACGAGCCAGTGATCGGGATGATCTTGTCGCCAAGCGACATGACTGTGTTTGTAAGTGTGACAGGTGGCTGTGTCATTGTGGAGTCGGGAGCGCCACCAGTGAGCACGGTGACTGTGATCGTCCTGGTTGTCGTGATCACTTGACTCGAACTGGATGCAGCTGTCCTGGTAGTCGTCTTTGGCAAAGTTGTTGTCGAAGTCGTTGCTGGAGTGAAGACCTGACGACCTTGCAAGTGCGTCCCTGTGTGTCTCGGTTTCGGAACATCGAGGATACCAGGATTGACAAGGCCTGTGAAGCCGCCAGGGAGCCAAGGCTCGGTGATGGTGGCTACCATTCCGTTCGAGAAGATGCTACCCTTCACCATGACTGGATCATGAGCTTCGTCCAATTCTGCATATAGTGTGACAGCCGAAGTGTCGTTGCCGATAGTCATGACGAAGCCCGTTGGGCTTGTTGCTGTGATGCTGCCGGATGCCACGACCTCGCGACCATCGAGGTTGACTGTAGTTGTGAAGGCCTCGCCACTAGATGCTGGGGTGGGAAGGCCGGCGTACAGACGATTGCGTTGTGAGATATTTTTCGATGGCGACATCGTGGCGGCATTTGCTCCTTCGCCTGGCCAAGTCAGGGCCCTTCTGCCGACGGTGACGGTCGTATGCTCGTCATCAGCATTGGCGGTGATAAGTATCATGGGAGGTTTGTGGTCAGTCAGAATCTGGTATTCCACGGTACCGGTGTGCTTGTCCTTGTCCTTGACCTTAGCGGACCATCCAGGAGGGTTCGTGGCCGTGGCCGTTAAAGTAGCCTTGATGGCCTGACCGAAGAAGTCCACAGTCATCTTGCACTTCTGACCTTTCGAAGCAGGATAAAGCAGCATTTGGTCTTCACATTCTTTCTTCTTCAGTGCATGCAGAGCCTTCGACTCGTCGTAGACGGCAGTCTCGAAGATCATGCTCGGTGCGTGCGTGAGCTTACCAGCAACGACGGGGGCTGCCGATGGCAGGGGGACCGTGTAACTTCCACGAGTTCCAAGCGCTGACTTCGTAATCACTACCGCTGGCGGCGTCAGGTGGTAGTCGGTTGAAGCTTGCACACCCACCGTGAGCCAGGTAGTGTCCTTGAGGTGCATTGTGATGGAGCCGGAATATGCCGGCGGACTCATTGCTGTGACCGTGAGCGGGCCGTGGATGGCGTATCTCATCGAGTTTAGGGTTGTCATATCGACACTGAATGTCTGACCAATGGTAGCATGGTGCGGTATGGTCTGGACGAAGGGATCGGTCTTTGTCGCAGCACTCTCATCACGCTTCATGATGAGCGACGTCTTCTGCAGACTCGTGCTCTTGGCGCAGCTCCAAGTTTCCGTATGGTCCTCAATTCCCCCAGATGACAAAGTCACTTTGAGTGTCGGAGTTTTGTTGGACTGATCATCTGGTGGGACGACGGCGGCAAGCATGTTCACAACACAGGTCTCCACATCAAAGTCGGCCACTTTCTCCACGGGGTGCTTGGGATTGATCGCCAGCGTGGTATTCATTAGCAAGGGATCCTTCCTCGTCAGAACCGTGATGGCATTGACATTGTTGCCACGAAAGGGCGCTTGAGCTCCCTGGTGATCACTCGGGATGCTGTCACCAGACCAGAGCCACAGCTTGCTCAACCGTCCGCCGACATCTTCTGCGTTGCCAGTGATGTCGTATAGAACGACCCGTGAGCATGGGATCTTTGCCGAAGCTTTGTGGCTGTTGTTATCGACAAGATCATCCAGATAATTCTGTAGGATCACTTCCATGGCTTCAGAGGCTTCGTTATTGCACTGCTCTTCGAGGAGATGGTTGACCGGACCTTTGGCGTGGTTAAGTTTCATGGTAGTGGCCTCATGTTGTGCATCGAAGGTGTTGCCGTTCTCAAGAAGATGTCCAGATGAGCTGTGAGAGATGGCTGGCTCCTCTCGCTTGCAATGTGCAGGAGGAGAGTAGCCAGGAGGATAGTTCCAATGGGCACGGCAAAAGTGCGCCTTGATCTCGCAGGATCTGTCGTGGTCACAGCTCCTGCCTTTCTTCTCGTAACAATCACCGTCTTGGCAGAAGCAGTTGAAATCGTCGCATAACGCCAGGTCGCCAAGAGCACCGCTGAGCAGAAGAGCGTCGTGCTTGTCGGGCGTCTGATCGGCATTCCCTGGGAGAGGTATGTCGTCTTGCGAAGTAGCAAAGTCTGAATCGTGGTGTTCGTACGTGAGCGAGAGCACGCATGCCCCCAAGCCGAGCACGAGCAACCACTTGGGCGGCTGCATCGTGTCGGCGGTGTGTTTGGCTGATCGCGAGCAACCTTGATGTTATTCAAAACACAAGGGTAAGTTGAGAAGTTTGTGCACAGTGGGTAGAGCTGATTCCTGCTGGAAGTTGTTTGGGCAGAGATGTCGGCGGAGATGTTGCAGATGAAAGAGCAGCAGGAAAGATGCCTGGCAGACAGGCACTGCAGTAAACATACCAAGTCGTGACATCCAGATACTACTGTAGGACTTGCTGTCGATTCTGCATTTCGCACAAGGAGGAGCAGAAGATGCCTGCCCAGAGTAGCAGGGCGGCTCGGTGGCGATGGCCATTCCTGATGATCGACCGTACACTTTGGCAGCCAGTCGCTGTTTCAGCAGTCTGTCGGCAGTCGTAACATGATGCCCATACGCAGCGGGCGTCTCTCGTGCAGTGATTGCGAAGCGATGGAAGGCGGGCAGTGACTTCTGCGTCGAAAGCAGGCGCCATCTGCGCGGTCGCCTTGCGATCTCATCTAGACCTGGATGATGTCGAGGCTGTGAGGAAGTCTGTAATGGAGCAGTCTGCTCATCAGCAGATGAGGTTGGAAGCCGATGCCCGGAGGTTCATGTGTGAAGAGAGGGCTCCAGGTTGATCCCAGCATTGAGCATCGGGAGAACTTGCGGCTCGTCGTTGCTGCACCAACAGCCAACAAAAGCTCCCCGCAAATCGACCGTCGAGATGTCGTGGTCGGTGTGCTGGGCATTGCGTACGGCGCCTGCTTCTGCGCCCGCAGTAATGACTTGAGAAGTGAATGAGAGGTAACATCATCAATACCGGCAGTGAGGTGATCCTTTATTACGATTGACGACGCATTCAACAAGTGAGCTGACTGACAGCGTAGAAGTGGTAGCAAGCAAGCAAGCAAGCAAGCGAGCGACGATCACATCAAGTCATCGACCTCACCATTATCCTGCCACTCGAATACGAGCTCCAGGGCACACATCGATCTGCTTTGCGCGCAACATCGCTATAAGTCACCATGCGCTGCTTCGCATTCCGCCTCCTGCCCACAGGCCTCCTCATTAGCGTAGCAGCGACGCTCCAACTACCCGACTTCCAACCATTCCTCTCGGCTCTGCCCAATCTGTTGCAAGACTACATTCCGCAGGCGTTCCAGAACGACACAGCTCACGAGCTGCTGAAGAGGCAAACCAGCAACGCCTGCCCGACGGACTTCCGGTCATGCGCCGACCTGGGAGCGCCTCAGCTCTGCTGCATGTCCAGCGCCGTCTGTTCGGCTGATTATGCTGGGCACGTCGCCTGCTGTCCCTCGGGTGCAGCATGCACTGGGACGATAACGGGCGTCGTCTCGTCTGGAACGATGAACGGTAACGGCGTAATTGTAGGAGGAGGAGCTGCAGCCACGGGCACATCGAACGCTGGGTTGGTGGGAGGCTCGAGCGCAACAACGACAAGCTTTCAGTTCGCGAGCAGTACACAGTCGAACAATGGTCTGGTGGCAGCAACGACGCAAGGGACTGTTGCAGCTGGGACAACGGGCAATGGCTTCATCATTGCTGGATCAAGCACGGTTGCAACACCAGGCGCAGGCGTCAGGAGGGCAGATATCGTAAGTGGCTCGAGAGTGTCGAGTTATGTGGTTGTGCTAATACGATCCAGCCTTATGCGATCAAGATTGCTATACGTCTACTGGACTGTCTACCATTCTAACAAGCTTGGCTCTACAATTGAGGATGCACAGAACGATTCATACCAGATATAGTGTACCGACGGTACAGAACGACATCAATCGGCAAGGACGGTACAAAGGCGTCAGGATCGAGTCATGATTCTTAGGGAATGCCCATGAAAGAGCCTCTCTATGTATGACCTTGGATGTCCCGCGTAACATAACGCTCTTCCAGGTACTTTTCTTCCTCAGCCGTCAGGGTCTTGCCTCGGACTTCGAGCGCCTCGTCTATCCTCTCGACACTGCTGAAGCCGATTATGGGACTGGATATCTTCTTGTTGATCCAAGCCAGCGCGACCGTGCTCATCTTCCAACCCTTCTTGTCCGCCAGCTCCTGCACGCGCTCGATGATCTCCCTGTCACTTTCGCTCTGGCCCGTGGTGAAGATGCTATTCTTCTGCTCGCCCGCAGAACGTATGGTGCTGCCGTACTGTGAAGGTGGCCGAGCCAGGTGACCTCTACACAAGGGCGCCCACGGTATCAGTCCTACCCCAGTGTCGCGGCAGAATTTGTTCATCTCGCGCTCCTCTTCCCGGTAGAGCAGATTGTAGTGATTCTGCATTGAGACGAATTTCGTCCAGCCATGCTTCTCTGCAACGAATTGTAGCTGCGCAAATTGGTAGGTCCACATGCTAGACGCTCCGATGTAGTTGACCTTGCCCATCTTGATCAGGTCGTGAAGAGCCTCCATCGTCTCCTCCATCGGCGTGTGCGAATCAAATCGATGAATCTGGAGCAAGTCGAGGTAGTCGATACCTAGTCGCCTCAGACTCTTCTCAACGGCATCGAATATGGCTCTTCTGGACAAGCCTCCACGATTGACATAGTCCTTGCTCTCCGCGATCTTCTGCCCATACATTACACCACGGATGCCAGGCTCCTCGCCGACATAGCCGTAGCACTTTGAAAGAATAACGACCTTCTCACGAGGAATGCTGTATTTCTTGAGAGCCTAGCTCTTGTTAGTCCAGGACCATCAAGATCGATGTAGGATGCTACAGTCGATGTTGTCCAGGCCACCGGGTGACTCACCTTGCCAATTATCTCCTCTGAGACACCATTGCTATACACGTTGGCAGTGTCCCAAGTGTTCAGGCCCCGGTCGTAGGCCGCTTTCAATATGGGCAGTGACTCTTCCTCTTCGAGTACCCAAGGCTGCCTATTAGTAGATAATCTTTAGCGAGTGCTCTCCAGTTACAGGCCACGATCGTGTTCAGGATTTCACCTTCATACCATTTTTTGGAACCAAAGCTCATTGCGCCGAGAATTGGGACTGAAACTCTCAGGCCACTGTGACCTAGTCGCACGTACTCGGCTTTGGAGGATTTTATGGACTGTATGACCGGGTCATTCTCATCGTCCTTGTTGGCCATTTTGGGAATGCCGTTGAACACTAAAGGCCTTTGTTGGATGTCAAGTTAGCTGTCTGTCCGTATTTCTTGCCGTCAAGGGAAGTGAGACACGAAATGGAAGACATATATGCAGCTCGCAGTCAATGTCCGCGGCATCATTATCGATCATTGCTGTCCGTTGAGGGGTCTCATGGATGTAGCCGGACGTGAACGGACTTAGCGAGTTAAAGCCTGGAGGAGTCGTTGCTTTCGTTTCAAGCAGAGTCGCTAAACGCGGTTATGCCAGACGTAGAGCCCACCTTTCACTGGGGTGAACGATGTTCAGTATAGTATCAGCTTGGCCTATCGACCACGATACATAGCAAAGTAAGCCCCCGGCCACCTTGGACCCTCTGGACGGTACTGGGAAACAGCTTTGGTGAGCTGTCCATTTCTACAGACCTCGGCTGCATTACAGAGAAAGGGATCGGATCGCCACGTCGCAGACAGAGTCGTACTCTGCAGATGTGGTTTCGAGAGAGACGTAGACGAGGGGTGGGTAGATGTTGAAGACAGGCCAATCCAAGAATAGAAAAGGCTCCGTGTCCGTGCGCTGGGCGTTTTCTTCCCGTGCGCCTCGATACTTGTATTCATGCTGCAGGTATATGTTGTAGCTGACGCCTGCCATCTGAAATGCGAATGGCACATGTTCACGGCGTGTAATGTCATGTTGCCATTGCTCTCACGGACGCTTTCTCGGACTTGTCCGTGCATCGTTGCCCGTAGCTTCTGCATTGCTGCGTTAATGCGCGTCATGCATATGGAGAACCAAACGCAGGCAAGTACACTCATACACATGCACCATTGAAGCTCGTCGAAAGTGGCGAGAGCTGCAACTTCCACATTGTGCTTGATAGCAACGTCTCGAAAGTTCGATCAGTCCCCTTGTGCTTCTGTCGTTACAGGAAGAGAGCTCGCAGCAAAGATGACATTGTTGCAGCAAGCCAACACCCACCGCTGGTGGAAAGAAGCAGTGGTTTATCAAGTTTATCCTGCATCATTTCTGCACACCGGAGCAGGATCGCAGCCAGGATGGGGCGACGTCCAAGGCATAACATCGAAGCTGGACTATCTTAAGCACTTGGGAGTGGATGTGGTTTGGACTTCTCCGATTTACATGTCTCCCCAAGCCGACATGGGTTACGACATCAGTGATTACAAGGACATTGACCCCAAATACGGCTCTCTGAAAGATGTCGACATTCTAATTGCCGGCCTGAAGCAACGCGGCATGAAACTTATGATGGATCTAGTCGTCAATCATACAAGCGAGCAGCACGCCTGGTTCTTGGACTCCCGTTCTTCGAAGAACAGTAAGTACAGAGACTGGTACATTTGGAAGGATGCCGAAGTGGATAATGCTGGGAAACGTCAGCCCCCAAACAACTGGTCTCAGATCCTCGGCGATGCCAATTCTGCTTGGACATGGGACGAGCGCACTCAGCAATACTACCTGTCCCTATTCACTCCCCAGCAACCTGATCTCAACTGGGAGAACCCAGACGTACGTGCAGCTGTCCACGACGTGCTGCGCTTTTGGCTGGAGGTAAGTAGCTCGAGACAGAAGTCATAGTCCGTCTGAGTCATGTCTGCATTTCAGTTCCCCTTTAGCACAAGGAGCTGACATCCTTCTGTTTGGCAGCGTGGTGCGAGCGGCTTCAGAATGGACGTCATCAATCTCATTTCCAAAGACCAGGACTTTCCTGATGCGGAAGTCACGAATCCCGAGGCGAAGTACCAGTCAGGGCATAAATTCTTCGCCAATGGCCCACGGCTGCACGAATTCCTCAAAGACATGAATCAAGAGGTGCTCTCCAAGTACGATGCCATCACTGTAGGCGAGATGCCATACGTGAGCGACGAAGGGGAGATCCTGCGTGTCGTCGGCGAGGAGCGGAAAGAGCTCAACATGATATTCATCTTCGAAATTGTGGATGTGGACAACATGCCGGGAGGTCCACGGTTGACTCTGCACGATTGGACGGTGAAAGACCTCAGGAACATTGTGTCCAAGTGGCAGAATGTCATGCGTGCCAAAGGCGGATGGAACAGTCTCTTCATTGAGAACCACGACAACCCCCGCTCAGTTTCTCGTTATGTCAGCGATGCCAATCAAGAAGTACGCGAGCTTGGTGCGAAGCTTTTAGCTACCATGCAGACGACCTTGAGCGGGACTCTGTACGTCTACCAGGGCGAAGAGATTGGCATGGGTAACGTGCCATTGTCGTGGTCACCCGACGAGTACAAGGATATCGAGTCCATCAATTATTGGGAGAAGATGAACGATCTCTACGAGAATGACGAGAAGATGCTCAAGTTCGCCAAAGAGGTACTGCAGAAAAAGGCAAGAGACCATGCTCGAACGCCGGTACAATGGAATGCAGAGGCCAATGCAGGATTCTGCAAGGATGGAATCGAACCGTGGATGCGTCTCAACGATGATTACAAAACAATTAACGCCGAGGCTCAACGTGAGTTCAGCGATGCGACCAAGCTGTCAGTGCTACAGCACTGGCGTCGTGCTCTCGAGAACAGGAAGAAGGAGAAGGATGTGTTCGTCTATGGCGACTTCGAACTACTTGACGATACACACGAGACCATCTTCGCATATCGTCGATCGAGTAAGGACAAAGCTTTCGTGACAGTACTCAATTTTTCGGACAAGCAGGTCGACTGGCACGTCCCTCAGACAGCACAAGTGCAGAAGTGGGTAGCTGGCAATTACACATCAGGAGCGCCGGAGAAAGATGGAAAGGCGCAGACAATTCAGCTGAAGCCATGGGAAGCGATTCTCGGCATCGCTACTGTGTAGATGTGCAAAGCTTTCTGTAGATTGTGTGTGGCCGCGCTGCTGGAAGGTATACGGCGGAAATCTTCGATGCCTTGCAATTTACAGGAATGGACGACATGAGTTCACGACGTGACGAAGTGAGCCTCGAACCAACGTATCAGCCAATCAAGCAGATTAGCAATCACTACGGCAATGATTAGCACAGAAGCCGAGACGGAAGTCTATGGAAGTCAAGGAGGCATCCGCCCTGCGACTCGCAGGCTCGTCCGTTCAAGGGACACGTCCTACATCCCTCTCAGTGTACAAGGGTATGTATGTGAGGCTACGCATGTCCATCCAGTCTACCATCGCACATCATGCTCGAGGAAGGCGATCGCGAGTCCGTCTGTAACACCTTAACACGTGCTGAACAGCCTGAACTCAAATGCCATGCTGATACGGCCCGTCAACCTTATCAGGGTGTACATGTTCAGTATCATCAGCATGGACTTTCGTCATGGACGAACGCACTGATAGCTGCGCAAGGGGTTTGCTTCGTTGGTCACCTTTGATCCCTCCCAACTGTAATCAGATGCTATATACGGCGGTGTGCTGAGCGCAACACGGGCGGCGGAATCTCGAACAAGCTTTTGGAAATCCTCCCGTCCCGTCCGCCTCATGTCCTGCAGGTGGACGGTATCAAGGCTGCTCCCGCTCCGGCCGAAACGCGTCTGATCTCATCAAGAGTTTTGTTATCAAAGTCCTACTTTTTTTGTGGACACCACCAGGACGTTTTCCGATCTCATACCCACTCCCCTTCACATGCCTCTTGTCATTTGCTCGCCGTTCCGACTACGCGTGTTGTGACCCCGGGATTGTGTGAGATGTCTGACCATCCTAGCCGCCCCAGCATCTCACCGACCCTCGCCTGTCCGGACGAAGCACGGCTGATGGTCGATTCAACGTTTCGTGTTCTTAGAACGAGTCGTGCTGGATCCTGATGGCCGGCCAACGTGTATATACCGGGCCACAGCGCCCTTGAGGTGAGCCAGTCTTGTCTGCTGCGTTTCCTTACAGCCCACTGGTCTCTTTGAGCATTAGCCTCCTTGATATGGATACGTCTTGTGCGCTGGAGCGCGTCAGTACTCGACAGACCTCGAAAGCAGCGACCTGTCTGCCCCTGGAGTTGCAGCAGCTCGTTTTCTCCTATCTCGATGCCAAGTCCTTCTACGCTGCGAGGAAAGTCTGCAAATACTGGAAATTTGCATCCACAGATGTTATCCCACTTGCGAAGCAGCTGCGACAACTCCCGATTCTGCCAGCCGTCGATGCATCTGATGCGGGACTGATCGAGCTCGAGCACCTATTTGACGAAGCGGCGCATACCCTCATGATCGGCGTCAACACCGATCGTGCGTGGGATAGGCCCGGGAGTCTGACAAGGCCAGCTGAGATGGGCTTTGGAATCAGCCCACGGACTGTGTCAACGAGCAATGGCGATAGGACTGCGACTCTTGAGGGACGGACGATTGCTTTATTCGACACTAGCGAAGATACACCACGCTGTGCATCCCGGAGGCTATTGAACGACTTGAAAGAGACGGTTGGCAGCGGACCGTGGCTGAAGGTGCAGCATAATACGTACAATGAGCTTGCATTATCCTCTGACGGCCGATTACTCGCGGTAGCACAGGAAAGGACTATTCAGATCTACGACCTATTCGCCGAGCCGGATAGTTTCACAGTGAATCAATATATCTCGTCTGCGACTGGACACTACATTTGCGGACTCGACTTTGAACAGGATGATCACGTCTTACGAGTGCGTCTCAGTGGGAAGGGCACCATTTTATATCTCGGCACCCCTCCCCGGTCGGAGCAACGAGGTAGTAGCGCAACCATGGAGCACTGGAAGAGCAAGGCAGGCTTGAAGCATACGTTCCTGGATTCTTCTTCGTTGTCTGTCTTGTCTGCCTCGGACGACCCTGCTCAGATGGTACGCATTTCCAGTGTCCAGATTCTGAAGCCTTTCGAGGACGGGTGGTTGTTTGCAGGACAAAAGCACGGTGGCGGCGAGAGTAGTCACGTAAGTACATCGTGTGGAGTGCAGGCTGTTGAGATAAAGCTAGCCATGTCTCCAAACGACCGAGGCGTCTCTGTCGTACTTCGGCAGAGTCGTATAGGCTGTCCGCAGAGATCCGCTGCTTGCTCTGTGGCAACAGTGCAGCTATGTCTCCTCAGCACAGCACATCTGCTAACCTCCGATCTCATAGTACATATTGGGGCATGTCAAGACAAGTCTCCTGGATAATACAGAAGTTCTGGCTGCTGAATCCAGGACCGTGACCATCGTGGCTAGACTTGAGAGCTACCTCAGCAGCTGGGGTTTCACACTTGAGGCATCCTCTGAGGGCGGCATGGGAGTATGGGAGAATATGCCCTCGGCCCACGAGCATCATCCTCGCTTCGCTATCAGCCCAGAAAACGGCTTTCTAGCGCTTGCCGAACGGGATAAGAAGAGGATAAGGCCAGCACCTCTCACACAGTTGTTCGTCTATCGAATACCGTGCTTGGAGCAGATCTCGAAGATCATAGCAGCAAGGACAGACGTAATGGTACAACCGCGGTCATCGACCAAGTCCGCTTTCCTTGACAGGCTCGAAGCCAAGCACCAGGACGTGGAGCAAACCACCATGTCGCCAAAGAAGTTGAAATGGTCTGTACCCCGGATGCCGTTGTGCCTGAGCACAATGCAAGGCGACGTTACCGACATGACGTTCAATTCCATCAACAGCAGTACGACCTCGATTAGCGTAGCTACAGTCGAGACCACCAGGATGTGGGCACTGCATGAGCTGTGAACCGGTCAAGAAAACATAGAGCGTGGTTCCTTTGGTGCGGCGGGAGTTTGGCATGTTTGGCATCGATATAGATACCCCGATATTGCATCATATTTCTCGCCTCAATGCCGTTTCCAAAAGCGAAGTTGACCAAACGTTGCCCGTGGTAGTCGCTTGTGGCATCGCACCACCACGAACTTCGACTGCGCGGCAAGTCCGGCAACAAACTAAGCCTGTCACCCGTCGGATCCGCCAGACACAACCCGCGGCAAACAGACCTCGCACCATCGGGATGGGAACATAATGATGGATTGGGAAAAAGCACAGGAAAGCCCAGTAGAATTGCCCAAGCTACTGTAGTCTGTAGACCAGCAGGTCAAATGTCTTCGTGAAGCGAAACCGAGAATTGCAAGACCCTCCACACACAGTGCCGGATCGTCGGAGCATGAATTACGTTCAGCAGGGAGCTCATGACCCATACTGATTCCATCGACCCATGGTGCTCTGGACGTCGCCGGAAAGCCGTACGCGCGAGAAGAGACTGCAGTAGGCCTGCATGTCTCGGAGCGTTGAATGTCCGCAAGAACCGTGACGCACGACAGGATTCATAAAAATTGTCGACAATGTGCGAAGGGGTGGCTGTGCCAACGCTACGACCGTACAGAAGCCGTATAATCATCGCTGCATCTAAACATTCGTTCGCATGATCGACCCACCGCGCGGCTTCGCGTGGAAAGCAAGGCCTTGGACCCGGCAGTGCATGCACACCTCTCTCGTCGATAATTGTGCACCCGAAAATCGACTGTCCCAATTTAATAATCAATTCCACTGATGATCCGCGGATGATCGAGCACACGACACCTATAGAGCGCTCTATAGCGTAGCCAGACGTTGAGATAGAGTGATGATGTTGGAGAGGGACTAGACCATAAGCCACAGAAGTGAGGCCAGCTCAGGCTTAGCCCGTGATGCATGCCTCTTCGGGTGCGAGTTTCGACCCCTGTTTGCAGTCAAACGTGGACAAGTATGCACAGCTGCCATGTTGAGGGAGTGTGATTGCGGAATCGGATGCCCTCCAGGCTTACTGCAGACGCAAAGCGCTGAGCAGAGGTAGCCTGCATTGCCTCAAGTTGTCTGAACGCTTCTCTTGGGACGTGTGACTGTGTCCGTACGAATCTGATCCACAGCGTCATAGTAACCGATTTGTAGGTGTGGGCTTGACACGAGAGAGTACTGCAAACGTGGCGTTGTTGCCACCAATCTCCACGTCAGTGTTTCAAGAATCCTTTGGTCGCATGATCATTTTGAGGATTAATGGCACGATAGGCCAGCAAAGTAGTACATCGCGGCCAAAGTGATGGCTCCGAGCACAACAAACACGGCCCTTCGACGACGATCGAACAATGTCTGCTTCGCAAGTCAGGACAAGGAATTCTCAAGGTGAAAGAAACGATACTGACATGAATCGGAGCTCGAGCTGCCTCAACCTGTCGTTCATATGCAGTTCCCTTTTCCAGCGCGTTAGCGTCCACAGTCGAGGACTCGAGATCTGGTGTCTCCGATAATGCGATGATGGAGCGCATTGAAAGCGAGAAGTCACCACTTTGAGCGCCGAAAAAGCTGTGTCCTCGTCAGTATCATGAAAGCGAACGCAAGGCTTTCCTACCTTCGCATCATGATACTTAAGCGCTTGACTTTCTTCAAATTGATTGGCTTAGCATCTTTCTTCAGCCTGCCGCGATACGTGGCGTTGAAGCTGTCCCAGGGGATGAAGACTTTGCGATCTGTGGCGTGTCCGGGCTGTGCTTGCGGCGGCAGTTCGAAATCACATTCGTAGGATATTGTGGACTGCTCGCGACCGGTGCCTGGGTCTCGAGGGAGGAGTTCGTCCTTCAGGTTGAGTGTGTACCGCTTCTACGATTGGTGTCAATGAGGTCTGATGGAGCGCTCATTGGGTCAAGCATACCTTGTCGCCCTTGGACACCAAAATCTGGATACCAGCATAATCGCTCAGGTCCCAATCACGATCATCACCCGTTGTTCGCTGGCTGGCGTTGTGTCAGTCTAGAATCCAGATTCGCGATGATCGCAATGCCTGCCTTACCTCGCGAATCCGGCTCCTCCAAGCGTTTCAATGTCCAAGTTGCCATGGAAGCGACCAATGCCGTCTGAGCACCCGAAATAGGACTGTAAGTCGCACACGTGAGTACAACCTCGTATCGGAGTGTTCGAAAAGCTCGAAGATGTGTGCCTACCTGGGACTTGCCGCCGCGGACTCTGTCATCGGACGAGGTCCAGTCGTCTCGCTCCCACGCCCTGCAACGACATCAGCAGGAGCGTTTGATGCTGTTTCCAATAATAGGGTTCTCACTTGTTCCCGCCGAAGAGTGTGTACTGCTGTCGCTTTGGCGGATCCGTCGGGTGCGCCATTGTTGATGTCGCCGAAGTAAAAGGTAGTGATGCACAAGAAGGATCTCCAAAGCCACTCGCGGTACGCAAGCTTCTGGGAAAAGCGGAGACGCAGCCAAGCAATTTGGCTCTTATTCTGCAGCAATGATTGGAAGGTAATGATGAGATGCGAGAAGCCTAGCAAGCACATGCCTCTGAGTCGTTAATTACTAAGTACAATATCGCCTACTGCTATGTCTCTTTCCAGTTAGCCATACGGTATCGAGCATAAAGTTTGTGATGCTTGCGAAGATCTGCGAGTTTGTGCCGATCACTGTGTCCACCGTGTCGGTTCGGAGTTGAGCCTTCGTGCGACTTCATGTGTGCCCTCTGCGCGTTTCGAGGAGGGCAGGGGGTGGGGACTCATCAGCGCGTATGAATGCGTACGGACACGGATACCGTACCGTAGTCGCTTGTCGCTTGTGACAAAGTCACGCTCATGCCTGCTGTGAAAAAACCTGGAGGCATACCTACCCCCGATGCCGAGATATCCGACCCATGGGCACAGTCCTCATAGAAAGGACTGAGGAGTCTTCACACTGTGAATGGCACGCGAGACGTCTACTTCTGCTACACGCAGGGACTTTCGACTCATTCATCGTGTCATTTTCGACAGGTGCTATGCGCCATCGACAGCGAGTGGCATAGGCACTAATGCTTCACCCACGCAGGCCATTCAGGCCTGTGAACCAAGTTTCACAATTCCTCCAGTTGATCCCATCTAGTCTGTCTCCCTGACAGAAACCTGAACGCCAACGCTTAAACCCGCAGAGTACAGGTAACAATTTACATCGCTAATAGTATCCATATCCCTCCTACACGACGACGTCCAGGTCCAGCCTATGGTCGTTCGTAGACTGACAGAGGCGGAGTGCTTCGAAGCGAGCACGGCGTTCGTGGACAGTCGGGTGGAGATCCCCAGTGCTCGGAAGACGAGTCCGAGAGTGGTGGTGTCTGGCCTTGCTGTCAGCCCCTGCGCATAGGGAACGTCTGACTCCGTGCGTACGAGGCTGGTGGGTGTCTATGGTGCGTACTCACATAGGGAGGAATGTCTTGATACGAGGGCATATCGTTGATTGCAGCATAAGACATGCTGAAAGGGTTGATCTCATCATCGCCGTAGAACTCCTGCTTTATGGGCGGTGAACTGATGCTCGGGACTGTGTACGTCTGCTGCATCCCCATCGAGTACTGCTGGTAGATGGACATGTCGGCAGTGTTGGTGGCAGCGGCGCAGTAAGACGCCGGTGTTGGATATGTGGAATAGCTCATGGTTTCTGTAGACGGCACGGATGCATACGAGAACGGCGGAGGCGACGTCGACAATTGGCGCGTGTATTGTTGAGAGAACATCGATCGATCGTCCGAAGGTAGCACATACTGCTGGGCGAGGGCTTCCGGAGTACGCTCTCGACTGATCCTGCTGCTGCTAGATCGTTGGCGCTGGACAGTGCCAATCGCATGGGCCGGCGATAGGCCATCCGATGATGAAGGGAGCTCTTCATGCCTCTGCTCTGGAGAAGCTGAGCTGGAGCCAGCTCTTCTCTCGAGGTCCTCCAAACGCTTCTTCAGCTTCTTGCCTGTGCTGAGCGTCAGAGAAGCAAGTACGAAGAGCAGGCAGCTGTCAAAGCTTACGATAGTTTCGCTGAGCAATCCGATTCTGTATCCTTCTTCGCTCAGCAAGGTCTGAGATCTTCGTCCAGTCTTCGTTGGGGTTCGCACTCGCGCTGAAGGCACTGCTGGTGCTGTGCGCTGCCGGGTAGTGCTTCTGTGGAGGAGCAGCGGCGTACTGCGGGTACGAGTAGCTCGCGTGCCGTTGCATGTTAGATGCGTCGTACATTCGGGACAGCTAGGTGCAAAGGGCTGAGATGGGTGATGGAAAGGAAGCCTTGGCTGATATGGTATAGAGAGGTGTGCACAATCAGTGAATCGGGGGAGAGGGACATCTAGGCTCCATATATCAGGTCACCTCGAGGCATAAGGATCTCGGCGGATAGGATCCCTGCACAGGCTGCTGGGCTTTGGCCATGTGTCTGGTGCCGCGCTTTAGGAATCCCTGCAGCGTTGCTACTATCGTCTAGAGCTACGGAGGGACGGCTTGAAGTTGCAAGGCGCTGTCCGGCGTCCGCTCTCGTGAGTGAGCAAGCCGTTGGACCCTGCGCTCGGGAGGCGTGCATGCAACGCGCATGTGGTGTTAAAGTAAGCGAGCCACGGGGCAAGTTGGTGAACCCCGCCGTGTCCACCGCAGCAGGGCTGAGAGGTGCATGTGGGTGACCAAGGTGACCAAGCGCAAGGACGTCGTTCGCGAGGGACTCGACTCAACACGACACGGCACGACACGACGATTACAAAGGTCCCATTCCATTCCATCCCATGTAAGAGTCTACGAGAATAACCGCCGGCAGAAGTCGTGGTCGCTTCGCTCTGGCTTTGTGTTTGTTTTGTGGCAGCCCAGGGCATCCTGCGACTGGAGTCGGTGAAGACAACGTCATTGTTGGCGTGTCTGCGATCCCTACATGTAATGATGTACCTGCTCGTGCCCTTGAAGATCCGGAAATTGAGATTCCGCTTCCATTGGCATGCTTGCTGCCGGATGCCGTGGATAGCAGAGTATACTGAGAGTAGGCTCTAGCTAGATAACGAGATCGTGGAGTGCGTGATGCGGTCTTCTGTCAGTCACATTCAATATGCTGGGTCCTTTTCTGATCAGTGACCTGTGAGTCCTGCACGAAGCGGCCGCGCTGGTGGGCAGATGAGACTCCAGAACTCTGTTGCAATGTGCCGCCGCAGCAGCAGCAGTAGTAGCACTCTCCAGACGCAGACGCATTCGTCCACGTCGCCGCCCCGCCGCCCGCGCCTGTGGGACACCACCAACTGGCAACTGCTGGTGCTCGGCCTGGCACTAACGGGTCCTGCTGAACGACGCCTACGCACGAGTCCATCTTTCGCCCATGGGCGCCTGATGCCCAGCCTTCGCACATTCGCGTTCTGCTGCATGTGCCCTGGTTTCCCCCGCTGCACGCCTTGCAAACACACCGCTCGCGCGTCTTGTCTCGTTCTCCTTCTCCTCGAGCCGAGATTTCCACTTACGATCGTGCACCCGCGCGCACCGTCGAAGGAGCCGCACGCCACTGCGGCCGCCGAGTTGTCAGCCCTACAAGACCGAGTAGAGCAGGAAGAGCGCACAGTTTGTAAGCAGCCGAATTGGTCCAAAAGTCCCCAACCTCGGCTGCTGCCGGTAGCGGTCGATCACGTTCAGCAGCACGAACAAGCATTACGGGTGGAGTGCAGTGGGCGGCAGCCCTATGCTCAACAAAGTGTCAGAACCAAAACAACAAGGTGCTCACCTCTGCGCTCTGACCAGCCGTATGCCACGTGGGAGCGGCCCCAACGCGATGGAGCTGGATAGTGCGACGCCTCCACCACAAGTGCTGCTGCTGTCACGAACATGTCGACGGTATCGCATCCCTGGTGCTCGAACGCGGCCGCAACATCATGCTGGCTGCCATGTGTTCCAACGGCACAGCATCCAGTACGCAGCCCCAATCCTGCTAGAGGCAACGTACTGGAAGCCCTATCCCGCCTAAACGTGCGCACGCAACCTACTCTCTTTTGGCAAGCGCTGGACGCACAACAAGCTCAGCCGCACTGCTCTGGAGCGGAGACATTGTCACATTTAGCCAGAATAGGGCTGCAACAGCGAGGGGTAGCAGTCGTGATTGCTAAAAGCACGAGCGAGATTTGCTAACTTCATCACAGTCAAAGCCCTACTACGGTGGCGATGCACGATATGCCATGAGTCCATATCAGCAGGGAGCTCACACCAATCGACACATCTCGACAAAATTTGACAGGTAGACATGCGAGGACAGGGCAAGCTGAGCTGTAGGAGCTCTAGAAGTTCAATAATGGGAATGATCTGCCGCTGTTCGAGTGTGGATTCCGTTTGTCAACTTCTCGCACAACATCAATCGTGCACAGCTTTCACGCGAGAACTCGTGAAGTGGCCTTATCCAGCCGATTGGGCATCCTGATAGCAAGATCGGCGTCTCCGTAAACTTGTGACACCAGCAGCCAGCAGAGCGGAATTCCATCACGTTGTTAGGAGTGAGGATTGCGGATTGCGGAGCCAAGCGTCCAGGGCTGAGACCGCATCGTGCATGCCATTGTTCACCGACCGAGAGGCCATCATGACACATTCATCGAAAGAGCGGAGACCAAGTTGAGCTAGCCTGTGCAGACAGCTCAGCGAACGAGCGGTGGACCCGCAGGCTCGCTTCGTCACAAGCTTCTGGGAACATATAAGTCGCACATTTGAGCTGATAGGCCTGCAGACCGAGCTCTCTGGCGCCGACTCTGATACCGCATTATCGCCATTCGCGATGTGCAACAGCAACAGCGCCGCTTTTGCAGGTACGGTATTGGCTCACCCGCTATGGATACCTGCAGGAGCATTACCGTGCTTCGGCCAGAACTTTCGGCGCCTTCGGTCACTCGGTCATCGAGAGTGGCACAGCTTTGTGTTGGCATCAATCCGGACTATTTTGTGATATGTCTCGACCAACTTTTTAATGTCCCCGCATGAGGAGAAATTTCGTAAAGCCGCGATAGGCAAGATCGAAATTGGACTTGGTGTGAGACCGCGGCCTGGTTGGCCTCTTCATCGGCCGAAATCCGAATCGCAGTGGTGGCTGCCAAATATCAAAAAGTCGCCTCGGAAATTTCCCACTTAGACACTTACCACCTAACGTGGAGTCAAGGCTTGCCATGGCGGTCTGGCATGCGATCAAACCCACCCAACGGTCTACCGTTGCATCAGAGAGGAAGGCAACTGCTAAGGCAGGAGTGCAAGGCTACGTACCGCCGCACATAGTGGCCAAAAGGCGGCGCCTGTTCGAGATTGCTAAGCGTCTGCACTTGGTCCTGGTAAAAGCATGAGGCAATACGAAACAGCTGACAGCTCTTGGTCGTATGGTGTTTTTGCAAGACTGACTGGCCTAAAGCTGACCAACGAGGGTCGCAACCCCCCGGGCCTGTGACTCTTGACACGCGGTTCCTGTAGTCAATACCGAAGCAGTCACAATGTCTTCCTGAGGACTTTCGTCGATTGGACTCTCAAGGGGCCTACTGTTCTAATGCCTGTGGCATTTGGCACGACCCATATTCAATCCCACGCAACTAACACTCCACTGGCAGGCATGGTGGGTATCAATGGCTGGTTTCTGCTATCCATACATCGTAGCAAGGCATCATTGGCGGTTGTCTATGCTATCATGGCTGGCAAGCAAAGTTCTGTGCATCCTCCTTCTTGGCACCTGTGCATCTCGGTGCTATGCGGCGGCAGCCACCTCTGCAGCCTGCATCTCCTTCATTCGAGTGAGCGCTACGTCGAGATCGATTCCTGAGCCAAACTGCTCGATGGCATCTTGTGCGCGAGGGATCCCGACCAAGCCAATGTTGCGCGGGACGATAATCTCGCCGACAGCGAAGCAGCCAAAGGCTACCAGCTTCTTCAATTTCGGGCAGCTCTTGAATATGCCCGCAACCACAGTGTTGTCGATGCAGTTGCAAAAGCTGATGTTAATGTGCTCGAGTTCTGGATAATTCTGGGCTCCATTGAAGACGTCCATGAACGCTGGCAAGTCGATGTGGCGACATGATGCGACATCCAGATGCTTCAGCTTCGATCCGGAGTGTGCCATCATAGCCTGGAAGCCCCCTGAAGCAAAACCAATTGCTTCGTCGGGCCCGTCTGGATTGTTGTTGTCCATGTCGCGAGTTGAGCTGAAGTCAACGAAGCTTAGTGGTTGATTCGCCCAGTTGGTAAACAAAGCTTCGTAGCCTGCATCCGTGGCAGTGTCGTTCTCGCTGAACCGGAGCTTTGACAGCTTCGTGCATGAGTTATGTATCGCGTCAAGGACAGAGTCATCGGCGTTCAAGAACTTCTCTAGCGACAGCGTACGAAGTGTAGGTCCTCGTTTGATGATGAGACCTACCCATGTGTCGACAGAGACCTCTCTGTTGAATAGCAGGGAGAGGTGCTCAAGGCGTGCAATGTTGGCGATAGCTATCACAGCGCCTTCACCGAGTTTCCGACAGAGCTTGAGCTTCAGCCGCTTGAGGTTGGGAGAAAGCTTCACCATGTCTTTGACAGTCTGATCTTCGAAGGCTGCATCAAGCCATTTCAGCTTGACGACTTCGAGTTTCTCGCCCGCCTCCCGGAAAAGCCTAGACCACATGTCGTTGTTTACGAGGTTTGCGGCGTACATCTGGAGATGCTTCAAATCGCGGCACTTATCTAGCATGTAGTCAACGCCAGAATCCTTCATCTGGCAAGCGTTTCCCAGGACAAGCTTCTCCATCTTTGGCATCGTCGCAAAGATTCGGTCATAGTCCTCTGCCTCGAGATACGCTGCATCGTGCACAATGACCGCATCATGATCGGGCCGTAGGAACAGCGGAAGAGTCTTGGGCTTCATCACCCGCTTCTTCGAGAAGATCTCGCCAAGGCGCTCAAGCACAGGCTGAGGCATGTCTCCGAGTTCTTCGACATCCTCGTGGTGCTGTGCGACCTTGGCCAGGCATAGCTGCTGTAATGTCTTCGCGCCGCCGACTGCCAATCCGTCCAGGCGGTCACTTTCGACCTTGCGCCGCTTCTTACCTGCTGGCTTAGCTGTAGCTTTCTTCTCTGCCTTGACATCCTTGGCCAATTCCTTGCCGCATGGTGCGCACAGCAGGCCACCATCAGGACCCTGTTTGCTGTACGGTGTCACAGTAAATCGCTTGTCGCATACGTCGCAGTTATTGAGCTGTCCCGGGAGTGGCTTCGACTTCTTGTACATCTCCCGCGCGAAGTCGTCATCATACTCGTCGGAGTCATCGGAGTCATCCTTCTTCGCCTTCTTCTTGCCTTTCTTTGAAGCCGACGCTTTGGCTTTCTTGATCTTTTCGATGGCCTCCTTCTCGTGGCGCTTCCGCTTCTTTGTCGTCGCCTCAGCACGTTCCACCTCTTCTGCGACCTCAGCCGCCACAGCGGCCGCTACTTCCTCGTCGCCATTGTTTGGGGTTGCGTTGGAAGCGCCTTCTCCGGCATTCTGATCCACTGCCGCTTGTCTCTGACGCCGCTGGAAGTCCTCGCGAATTTGAGCCGCCGATATGTTGTTCGAAGCCAAGAAGTCCGTCAATGCTGACCTGAGAGTTGTTAGCTAGTCGAAAAGCACGCAGAAATGGGTCTACACTTACTGCGGACCCCGAATGCGATTCCCTCCTCTTCTGCCTGACATGTTGACGGTGGCTTCAAGTGCTGGTGCTGTATGAGAAGAAGAGTGAGGCTCACAAGCAGATCAAAGTCGGGGGCAAGAGACCCTTGAATGTGATTCCGGGGTGCGAGGCAGGAGCAGCGCGTCAAAACGCGCTAGAGCGCGAAAATAAAGTGGGTGCATAAATGTGAATACCCATGCACTCACTCACTCTATCTGTTCACGTGCTTGCATCGAGATGAACCACAGCGCCTTGGAGGATCGGAGCGCTACACACATCGCGAGTGTCGTAACAAACGCTCGGGTCTCAACGAAAGACTCGTCCCGTGATGGGCGGGAGCAATTGATGAGACAGCGTTCAGACGCTTCAAGATTCTATATATCCCTTTCTTCCGTTCACATCACATCATACATCGTCCAGCATCTGCTATGTAAAATCGGCCTTGACCTCCCCATACTTGATGCCATCAATCCTCAGCTCAAACACCAGGTTGGCACTCTTGATCATCATATGAAGCTCGAAATCCAGATTGTCAAACTCTACACTCTTCGTTGTCGTCAAGCGAGTGAACAGCCCTTTCGGTACCGCATTGAGATCCGTGGTCAGCGTACAGACCTTAATCAAGTCCTTGTTCCACGCGTCGGGAGCTGCGTCACTTTCGCACCCGATGAGATCGTCTTCGACGACCAAAGACTGACCGGGCCTGAAGTTGCGGGTATAGTGGAAAGAGATCGGCTGATCAGCAGAGATGGGTGTTCCCTAGCAGTTGTCAGTACCAGAAGTCGCACAGCACGAGGTGGATCTCAGACTTACCTTTGACATATGCCATTGCATTCGATCGGCGACCATCCACCTCTCCCATAAAGGACTCCAGTAGCGGTCGCTGGCGGGATGTTTCGACTCATCGTATACAGTTGCATAGCTCGTCCCGTAATGCCAACGACTTCTGCGCTTTTCCACTAGACTGCCTTCTAACCCTCGTATCACTGCGCCACGGACAACGGCTGTCCATGCATGTAATGGCTGCAGTACCTCCACGCTCTGTTGTGCGGCCAGAGCAGCAGCGTGCGTGGGAGTCTCGCTGTATTGTGGAGGCGGTGTTGCGTTGAAATGCTGCTTCAATCTCGTGTAGAGGTGGGAGCTCTGCCCGAAACCACCAACCTTTGAATCAGAGAGTCAGTACATGATCAGTGTCGTGAAGATGGGGTCTCCCAGTTGGGACAGCGCTCGCGACGTCTCTCTCTGAAGTACCCTAGGAAGCTCTGGTGCCGAGCGGCGGATTCGCCTTCAAAGACAACTCAGCCGCGTAGAGAAGTGCCAGCCAAATCGCAACTGTAGGACTCTGTAAGAAATACTGACCAAAATGATCCCGGAGACATTGCCGCCCTTCTCCCTAATAGCCTCAACCTGTCCTTCTACCAGACCTATCACCTCATTGATGATAGGCTCAAAGATATTCTTGACCTGCTCCGACGTCATTACGAGAAATCCACTGTCCAAACCGGCTTCCTCGTCGTCTGGCAATCCAGGCAATGGAATATTCAATTCCGTGTGGTCTTCCTCGTTGAAATTGCGCTTCACAAACTCCTCAAAGTACTTCAACCCCATCATCCACGTCTTCGGCTTCTTCTCTCGCATGTGGGTATACCGCTCTGTGCCAATGCGTTGCTTGACATGGTCCTCGAACCGGTAGTTGAGAAATGCTGATCCACAGAGCCCACCGGTGCCCACTGCGCTCTCCTCGACTCGAAGAGGATAGACCTGTGTCACCTTGTATGCTATGAGATCGACAGTGCCTCCGCCAGCGTCGCATACCACGAAGTTGTCGCCCACTTTCAAGCCATTTGGCTGTATCGTCTTGAGGGTATAGACCGCCGCAGCTTCAGGCTCACTTATGAGCTTCAACTCATGCCTGCTTCCCATTCCTGCTCTTTCCGCTGCCTGTAGTGTCGCATTCTTCGCAGCGTCCGACCAGACTGCCGGAACAGTCAGAACAAAGTCGACCTTGGTTGATTTGATAAAGCCTTCGCCATATCTCCGTGTCATAGTCTCCATTGTGTGCTCGTAGATCTTGGTGAGATAGTCAGTCACCGCATCCATTACAGTGCGCCCGCATTTCCTCAATTGGGCGGCTGTGTCCAGCGGGCTGACAAAATGCGGCAGCTTTTGGTTACGGTCGAGGAACAGTTTGATGCATCGCAGTCGCGGGTCCTCTGGTTTGAATTGGAATCCCCACCTGATCTGTCTTTGCGTTCCTGCATCTCCCGCTTGTTCCTCTGCGGCATTCGTTTTCGTTGCACTCGCGGTCGCGGTCGCAGATGCTACATCAAATGATAGCTCAGTAGGGACCTTATCTGAGGTAATGCCATTGCCGCCAGGCCATGTCTTGATTATGTCGATGTCGTCCGGAGTTGCGCTGTACACTGCCGCGACTCCACTGGCGATGAATTCTGTCAGCTGCGCTTTCTAGCAATGCATCGAAATTCATCTCTCATATGTCAAGAGAGTCCAAGCGATGCAGATGACCGAACGTGTCTTACCTATATGTTGTGCCGAAATCGACTCCGACAATGAGCCTGTCCTCGACGGATTTCGTTCCGTTGGCATCTTCCACCAGTGATAACGCAGCTACGTTGCTCTCGATAGCAGTACCGTTCATATTCGATGCTCCTTGGCTACTGTCCTCATTGCGTGTCATGCTTCGAATACCCTTTCGCTCGCGTGACTAGATCGAGCCTCCAAGCTGCCTGGTGTCGAGGTGTCGATATGCTACGACCACAGCATAACGATGCTCTCAACGACTATGGCGCGCAGACGTGATGATGAGCTTGTGTCCAAGTTCACTCGTGTCGAAACAGCTGTGGCTCAGAACAGTGATCGCAGGCGCGCGACGACTTCGAACGTTGATGGTATCTTCTAGACAGTGGCAGTTGGACCAAAGTGCGGCATCGGCCGTCTACAAAACTGGCATTGACTCGCACCGTTTCGTGGTCTGGTCCTGCCTGCAAGCCATCAATTGGATCGGATTTCGAACTCTCGGTCACGATTCCGGTGACGCTTCACACAGGCTGGTATTCGCAAGCGAATCGTTGCTCCAAAGGTGCAGGGGTGAGAGCTTGTCGGTTCCATGTCGGTTCAGATCTTGGAGCACGGTGGAGCTTCTGAACTCAAACAAGACTCTCGTGCCGCATGTAGACTTCCTTCCAAGTTGACGATCCGAACGGCGTTGCGATCTGGAACAAATATTGACTTGCCGGGCGTACATCATCTTGTCCGCTGTCCGCATCTCCACGAAAGTCAGCATTGATTTGCATGCGCCGGTCGCGGCCGGGACGTCGAAGAGCTCTTGCTGGTGGACACTGTCGATGTGAAGGAGCAGCGCTGCCGTTCAGAAGATGCAATGGATTTCCCATCCTTGCTCTTAGCTGACGACACGACCATAGCGTGAAGGTCCCGCAACCTCCGAAGCAGGCAACAGGTGCTCGCCATGGTGTCCAATAGCGCTGGAGCGGCAGAGTCGCGCAATGGGAGTGCACCTGAACCCCAGGGACAGCCTAACGGACAGGCCAGTAGTGGCGATGCAGATGTCCATCTGCAATTGAGCGAGGGCCAAGAAGTTGGAATGGTCGATGCGCAGGTGCGACCAATGGCTGAAGACGAGACCAGTTCGATATCGACAGAATCTCGGGATGGTCTACGACGAAGAGGTAGTAAAATCGCCAACCTGAGAGCCGCCTTCGAGAAGCACACCGAGAACGAGGTGGTTGCTGTCCCGTACAGAGGCACAGTAGGCCAGCTGGAGAGGATGTCAAACAGAAGTAAAGAGCAGGATGCGGAAATCGCGAAGTGGCAGGAACGACACGACACTGAACTGACAAAGATGATTGAGGATCACGAACTGAAAATCACAGGACTCAAAGAGGAGCATGCTTTGACCATCGAGAGAGCAGAGGACTTGCGACGGGCGTACGACGAGAAATGTACAAGCCTCGAAGAAGAGATCGAAATGCTCCAAAACAAGCTAGCCAGACAAGACACCGAATGGCAGTTAGAAATGGAGAAACAATACAACTACCTCTCGCGCGAAAAGGACCAAGCACAAGAGGAAGTAAGGAATACACAACGTCAGCTTTCCGAGCTGAAGAAAGGCATCTCAGCAGCTACTCGAATACAACATCAAACATCCGACTCCACCTTCGCCCAAGAAGTGACCAACCTCGCTCACGAAACACAAAACTGGATCGTCAACAACTTTCGCAAGATCAAGACAGACGCCAGTGCAGGAATAATGTGCGCACGACTTGGCAGCATCGCGGAGGGTAGGCATTTGGACTATTTGAGACCTGTCTTCGAGCACTTTGATCCTTCTACCAGATTGGCAGCATTCCAAGCCACAGTCGCCTCGTACATGATGGAGATCTTCGATGATGCTCTGTTGTTCGGCACGCCGAGCGAGGCTGAGTGGCAGAAAGGAGTCAAGATGGCGATGAAGACGTTGCCGGAGGTGCTCTCGCCCATGGCGTTCAACAGGTGGCGCGCAATGACTGTTGAAACTCTTGGACAGTGCAAAGGTGACGATATGAAAAAATCGGTGGAAGCTGCTTCCCGCAGCATGTCCAAGAAAATTTGCAATACCTTGAATGTATTGACCGAGGCCAAAGAGTCGGAAGCGCGCATTACTTCGCTCCATGCCATTCTCAAGCGTGCAATATCTCTGGCACATCTCTTTCGTGTACAGCGTGCTCGATACGAATTTGAACTGCCGCGTCCCGGAGCAAGATTCGATCCGTCGGTCATGGAAGACATCTCCGTAGAAAGCGACGCTGGTTCCGTACCACAAGGCATTCGCTGTGCCGTCTGGCCGTGTGCGATCAAGTACGGGGACGAGGACGGGAACAACATGGAATTGTCCAACGTTGTTGTCAGAGCCAGAGTGCTAAGTGGATGATCGAGGAGCTCCAGGCTTTGGACACTGACGCCTCACATATCATTCCCACCGCTGGAACAGCACACTCACCAGAACCAAAAGAGTGCAGCGACTCCGCTGTAACCATCGAGACAAGCTTGGTTCGGCACTGCTGTGTCAGATCAATCGATAATCACCAAGCTCATTATAGGTCTCTTGCGAGTGAGCGGCGACCGTGATGATTTGACGAGTTGCAAGACGGTACTTTGAGCATCTTGGACATAACGTCCAGGATACGAGCGATCCGCCAGCAGGTTCAATGTTCGCACACTGACACGTTGTCACGCCATCGAAGCCTCAGAGGAGGGGGTAGTGCCAATTTAAAGTAGTGCGGTGAAGCATTGCTCGCGGACGGGAGAGGTCGAGGATCCCGCGCATGACCTTATGTGATGAGACCTCTTATCAAGTAACAGTGGTGAGATGACGTGGGAAGCAGAGATTCTGTCACTGGCAAGGATTACTGTCGTCGCCATCAGTCTTCGTCATCGTCGTCCTCAGCTCCAGGCACGTCCATAACGCGCTCGCCGGCCTGTTGCAGCTTCTGACGACTCCAAGCCCGGACGCCCTTCCACACCGCATAAGCAATGGTCGATATGCCAATGGCCAAGGTGATCCAGCTGATCTGCTGTAGCCGATCTCTGCCACTGCCAGCCGTGTTGCGACCGTACCTGTTCCCGCCACCAAACCGAAACCACTGGAAGGGTGAGCTCAAAATGTATTTGCAAAAGCCAAGCAGACCGAGGGAGGCGAAACCTTTGGCAAAGTGTTCAGCCCAAGTCGTCGGCTCGATGGTCGGAACAATATCTCCAGATACGATAGTATCAACGGGTGCCAGATAGAGGTTGATGATGGGATCCGCGAAAAATCCGAGGACGAAAGTGGATATGACAAAGATGAAGAGGGTGAGGCCGACTTGGGCCGTGGTACTGCTGATCCATGCCGACCAAGTCAAGCGTTGTATGTTATAGCGATATCGACAGGTCGGACACTCCCAGTAATTTCTTTTCTGTGTCGGATCTGCTCGGCGCCAGGCTCCTAGGCACTCCTCGTGGACATACTTTTGACTGCCTTTGCATTTACACGGACTCAACAAGCGTCCGCCATCTTCGCTCTCGTAAGTCGCGCGCGGGGCAGACTGCATCGAGGCCGGCAGCGCAGGATCGGAAGCATCAGGAAAGGTAGGATGGACTTCCTCGAGGCATATGCGACAATTTCGAGGAGGATAATGAGTCCGTCTTCGCTTCGGCTGCGGCTCTTCGGGAGCTGGTGATGCCGTGTCGTTGGTCGCTGTGGGGGTGTTCGCTGCTGAGCGGCTGTCTGTGGATGCAGCGCTGGACTGAAATGAGCCGGGGAGGTTGTCGAATGACCAGCTGGAGCCGGTGGTGTATGCGGCCATTGTTGGCTGCGGTAGAGAAGGTCCTGCTTGAATCAACGATGAGGGGTTTGTAGTAAGATACTTGTCTTATGTGATATCAGTGCTACTCTGATGAGTGAATACAGGTGAGTATGAGCATGAGCATGGCCAAGCAAGTGCGAGACGACGCATGTGCTTGCTGGAAACGAGGCTTACATGTGCTTGCTGGTAGTAAAGTGTGACGAACAAGAAATATCGACATGGACAGATCTGCTCTCTGCGTTCGCGGTCCGAGCCGGCGGAGCTGTGCGCGTACAGCAGCAGTCGCCTGGGCTCGACGTTCGCTTCGACAGCTTCATCGACTACCAAACAATCAATCCAAACTTCGCCCTTACCACGACCAGAATCTCCATCTGTCCAGGCGCAGACTTTGCATCCACTTCGACGCCATCACTCAATCGATCCATCAAACAACATCACCTGAGCGCAGGCCAAGATGGCCGACAGATACTCCTTCTCCCTCACCACCTTCTCGCCCAGGTATGTTCGTCGTTGAGATACTACCTGCAACACCAGCTGACTGACTATAGCGGCAAGCTGGTACAGATTGGTATAGTCACACGATGAATAGGCGGGCTTCCATCAACTGACATTCAATCAGAATATGCCCTCAACGCAGTCAACCAAGGTGTAACATCACTCGGCATCAAGGCCGCCAACGGCATCGTCCTCGCCACCGAAAAGAAGTCGTCCACACCACTCATCGATGCCGGCTCGTCCTCGAAAGTGTCGCTCGTTACACCCAACATCGGCATGGTCTACTCCGGCATGGGCCCCGATTACCGCGTGCTGGTCGACAAGGCGCGCAAGGTCAGCCATACAGGTTACAAGCGGATATACAACGAGTACCCACCCACACGGATATTGGTGCAAGACGTAGCGCGAGTCATGCAAGAGGCGACGCAGAGTGGTGGTGTGCGGCCGTACGGTGTGAGTTTGCTGATCGCAGGCTGGGACGAGGGCATCGAGCCGGAGCAGGAGGCGAAGCAGGCAGCCGAAGGCATGGAGCTGGACAACGAGAAGAAGAAAACCGGCAAGACGGGTGGCGTGCTCAAGGGTGGACCGAGTCTGTACCAGGTCGATCCGAGCGGCAGCTACTTCCCGTGGAAGGCCACAGCCATCGGCAAGAGCGCGACGAGTGCAAAGACATTCTTGGAGAAGCGGTATACTGAGGGACTTGAGCTGGAGGATGCAGTGCACATCGCGCTTCTGACGCTGAAGGAGACGATCGAAGGTGAAATGAATGGAGATACTGTCGAGATTGGCATCGTTGGACCACCAGCAAACGAGCTCTTAGGATATGAGGGTGTTGAAGGTAAGCATCGCACGATCAGACGATTTTGAAAAGAAAACGCTAACATCTCACCCAGGCGCCGTCGGTCCACGGTTCAGGAAGCTAAGCCCGCAAGAAATCGAGGATTACCTTACCAACTTGTAGTTTATGATCCATGACCATAGACGGCTTTACGGCAGCGCTTCCGTTCGCCAGAGATGCGAGCATGCATGTATGATAGCTGTTAGCACTGCGGGTACTGAGCGATGCCATGCCATCAATGCGACCCCGACGAACCACTTTCAAAAGCGGGCTCTCAAGTTCAAGTCACTACTCCTCTCCGTCGTTGCAGGTCCCGTCGAGATTTTCGTGGTTGACAGCAAGCTTTCTCTTCTTCCGCCGTGCTTCTGTACCTTCAATCCCTCCTAGGAGTTCACACGCTCGATGCGCAGCCTGCTTATCGTCAGCCCTGATCCCACATCCACCATCTGAAGAGACGCACCTTAACCTCCGCCTCATCCTTACTCCCACACCCCGTCACCGTGATAACCTCCTTCTCCCCCACCTTCAGAGTACACTTGAAGCTCTTCTCCCCATCCTTCCCCACGACCCGCTCACTCACATACTTAACAGCTTCCTGGTCTGCCACTACGCCAACCCGTTCCTTGGGCGAGAACGTCTCAACACAGTCGTCCAGAATCCGACGCATATGCTGCAGAATCCCAAGCTTGTCTACGAAAGCTTCACATACGGATAGGTCTCCTCGTGTATCGACGAAGATCGCGCCGAGGACGGACTCGATTAGGTCACAGAATAGTTTTGGGGGGTTGAGAGATACGAGTGAGCACCATGGGTACTCACTGCCCTGGGCGAGGGCTTGATCGATTTCGTCGCGCATTTGTTCGAAGGACTCGATTGCCTTGCGGCGGATCGGGACAAGTTGTGCACCGGCTCGGAGGAAGTCGTGGAGATGGACCTGGCGTATAGAGTTCGTGATCTGATAGCTACCGTTATCGGTTGTAGCCACCGGGTTGACTATGTCATCATCCAAGGCATATCGCATGCAGCAGTATCCCAGAAAGTGGCTGTTGACTAGAGCTTCGTGTATCCTATGGAGTTCCCAATGTCTTAGCTTTCGAGGGTGTGCGAAGAGTTTCGGGATGATGATCATGTCGAGGACGCTGTCCCCGATGAATTCGAGTCGCTCGTAAGAGAGACCTGTGTGGTTGTATGGGAATGAGATGTGAGTGATAGCTTCGACGAGGAGGGTCATGTGAGTGAATTTGTGGCCGATGACGTGTTGTAGAAGTTCTAGATTCTTTACAGGTGTGGGACGTAGCTCATCGATGAGAAGGTCGAAGCAGTGGGTTGGGGGATGCCATGTCTCGGCGGGTAGTAGGGTTTGAATGCAGTGCTGAGCCTTCACAAGTCCCCCGTCGACGTATGCGGCGCCGATGAGGGCTTCGATGACATCTGCGAGAGTCTTGGTTGACAGGGAGCGTGTTGCTGATGTCTGAGCTAGCGTCTCATGGATTAGCGGCGGCCGCCATTTGCTTCCTGTGAACGGCTTCGTGATGATAAACTTGTCGAGCCCTATGGCCAAAGAAGCCGCTGCAAGATTGCTGTTCCGGACAATCCTGTCCCTCTCCACTGAAAGATATGCTTCTGGCCAGTGCAAGTGTTGAGCGACCATTTGGAGTTCGGTGCAGTGCTTGAGTATACTGTCACCGAGATACTCCAGTCGGTTGTAGTCTGCGGCTTCATTTGCAGCAGGAGCAGTGATTGATTCAAGCACGAGACTCGTACCGCCGAAGTGGACATCGCACAAGACCGAGCGCTGGAGACTAGATGCTAGTAGATCAAGCTCCAATCGATGTACGATAGATGGCACAAAGGCTGCGAGCAGAGCGTAATGGGCGGGTAGCCTGTCCACCGTGCACTCGGACAGCTGGAAAGACTGTGACCCGGTGTAGGCCGATGCAGTGCCACTGTCTTTAGCGACCGGATGTAGGAAGTCCTTGCGCTTTGGAAACATGCTCACAGTCAAGGATGGGCCCCTACTTGTACCGTTATCGGAAAGCGGGTCGACCGACTTAAAGAAGTATGCACGGCCTGGTTGTGCCTTGACCCTGACGAGACCAGGATCCGATTGTTGTGTGGACATCGGCTGCATGAGCAGGTCGCTCATGGGCATCATACCAGACATCCTCTCGATCCACGGCCGAAGATCGTTTTCGTGCAGTGGCGGGGCGAATAGCACCGAATAATCCCTCTGCTCCGTGGCCATACGAGCTCCGTGAACAGAGCGAAGGATCAGCTCCGTGCTTGATTGTAGTAAATGCAGATGAGGCGGACTCAACTTTTGCGCTTGTTGAAGATCGGCCTCGATGTCTACGAGATACGTAGCATTGGCATTCCAGTAGAGTCGAAGTGAGTCGCACTTGATCAGATAGGGCGTCCACATCTGCACGTTGAAAGACGAGCGAGTATGGGTGCTCATCGAGACCGAATAGCATTGCCAGCTTATGTCGTGAGAATCATATGATTTAAAGAGTTGTCGCCAAACGCACGCTGGCCCCGACACTTCTGCAATAGACGGCTGGTCCAGGTGTTGCTCGCCGACAGCTGGGCCATAGTCCTTTACCAGGGGCAGGAGATTGTCGTTGACGAGGCCAGCTTTATGGAGGGCGACGTATGCCTCGAACGCTGCGTCTTTGACTGCTGTAGCTTCACTCGGCCAGGGTTGTGAGGATGTTGCGTGTCGTAGATCCGGGTATACGAAGGTCGGCAAGTCAACAGTGGCGATCCATCCGGACGACTCCTCAGTAGCGTCAAACTCTGGTCGTAAGTCCACGTAGTTGCTGGTTTGCGAAGTCCCGACGCTACAAAAGTGCAGTAGGTGTGCCTTGGCGTTCTCCAGCGTGAGTAGAGCCTGCGTTGCAGCGATGTGGTAAGTTCTGCTGCTCAAGTCTTCCTTCGAATTGGGAACTGGCTGCCTAGTATCATCCATGTAAGCTTGCTTCATTTGATCTTCAAGAGTTGACCATTGCTTTCCAGCTTTCAGAGCCTCCTCTTGAGATGTGAAGATGAAGTATTTGGAGTTCCTTCGTCTGGCTCGACCTCGTCTCTGTACGAAGGAGACAAGGTTGTTTGGCTTTTCGAAGCAAATGACCTGATGGAGGGTTCATCTTAACTGGCAATACGGAGTGACGAGGCCGTGTAACTTACCAAGTTGCAGGCGGAGATATCAATCCCCTCCTCGAGCACGTTGGTCGCTATCATCAAGTTCTTCTCGCCACTGCGAAAGGCTTCCAGATCTGTCGATTGTGCTCGGATATCTGCCAGATCTGCTACAGATATCTTCCGAAATGATGACGCGGATGTGCCAACGAATGTTGCAATCCGGTAAGAAGCTGCGATATCCGACGTTCGTCGAAGTAATTCCGCGAGTGCTGAGACCTGGGCCCTACATTGTACGGAGATCAGCACCATTGACAACTCTTCTTCGGCCGAGGATTACTGAGAACGGACCTCTGCTGAACGAATATAACGCCTCTTGTATCGTGCGAGCACTCAGCTCGCAGAACTCTCGTGAGGTTCTCAACCTTATCAGTTGTTGCAAGATTCGAGAATTGCCCGCGCGCAGCCCACTGTGAGACGGGTTCCAAGATGCGGTCCAAATGTCGTCTTTCCTGCTCTGATAGTTCAGGCATTATTGCTGTGCCTGAAATGTGCCCACTCCGAAACCTGGCGATGCACTCAGCGACGTACCACTTCGCCATAGTAGGTCCCAGTTCATCCTGCACGGAGAACGCTCTTGCCCTCAGTCCTCGGAGTTGTTCAAAAGTGTAGGTCTTTTTGCTGCGCAGGATCCTGCCAATCGTTTGCTGCGACCTTTCATCTCCCTGCTGGTACAAGTCGAGAATGTACGGGTCATTGAGGAAGTTGTAATCATCCGTAGCCTCCATGAGAGCTTTGCACAATAGGTCGTGTTCCTTGGTGTCCTGCGTAGAGTAAATGATGGACATGACCTGCGGCGGACTGACATGCTTTGCCAAATCCTCCCTGTTCTGTTTTGGAGTCAGGGCAACTGCATTCAAATTTGCTTCAATGTCCCTGATGCGATCAGTAGCTGTGCAAGCGTTACGGACTCGCCGCTTACTCAAGGCTTCCCTTTTTGGAGCTTATTACAGGACTCGCAGTCAAGCCTAGTATGTGGGGAACCTCTTCTACCCTTGATCTCGTAGGATGGTAGAATTGCTTGAGAATTACGTTGTATGAGTGACTCTTCGTCGCATGATGCGCTGATCGAGTCAGTGGGTGTGAAAGCGGAAAGAAAGGGTACACACCCTCATCGAATATGCACAGCGAAAGCCTGCTCATGTTCAGGAAGCCATGCGAAAGAGCGCCTTCAAGAACGGCTGGTGTGGACACCATCACTTGCACATTGGCGAGGGCGGCGTCCCAGATCTCTTGATTGGTCCATTTATCAACTCCATCTGCGCCAATGAGCGTACGTACATGATAAGCTGGGAGGTATTGAACTAGGACTCGCGCCTGCTGCTGCGCAAGCGCTACGGAGGGAGCCAGAAACCAGACAAGCTGTCCAGATATGTCAGAATAGGGAATCCAATGCCGTTTTATGGCGTGAGATCTGATTGCAAAGCACGCAGTACCTTTTCGGTAGCTCCCTGCTCAAGCTCTACGAGGATGCGAGCGATGGCTATGTGAGTCTTGCCACTTCCTGTGTCCATCTAGAGCCGACAGAATTCAGTCATGTTGTCTGCCGTGAAGTCCGGAGAGTCTTACAGCTACGATGATGTTTTTGTCGAGACTGGCATCGAGCATTTCCTGCTGATAAGATCTCAGTCTGAACATTGCCGGCTCACTAGGCATCTCCGTGGGTGGGGATTGAGCCATGGTCGTTGGTCGATGATCCCGCAGTCCTTGCGAATGACTGTTTCCATCAGTTCCAGCCCACGTGTTGAACACAAGCACACATGTGTCGCGTGTGCATTACAACAGACCGTGAGCGATTGAGTGTCCATGCATACATGGGAAGTGCTCGGCGGGATTTTGGTCAACATTTGTCTCGTCAAAGTTGTGTTGATGGAGTCGAAGCTAGATGAAGTGGGCTTGTTGGCACGGGCCACATCGGAACAGCTTTCGCCTTGCTTTCAACCTTTACTTCAGACCAATCCGGCGTGACAGCAAAGTGGACCGAAAACCTCACTTGTCACTTGGGCCATCTGACTATGTAGCTGCCATTCCCGCCCACCTCGACAGTGGGGAGTGTAAGTGACTTTTGCTTCTGGGCAAATTGTGCCAACTTGCGCAACCGTTTTGATGTAGCTCGACTGCCCGTGCCAGTGATGCGCGCCTCACATATCAAGGCCTCCTCGAGGAGCGATACCACAGTCTGCCTTTCTGTCTCCCGCTTTTGCACCAGCAACACCTTGGCGTGTAGCATTGCCAGCCCGTCGTATAGATCAGGCAGAGCCGGTATCAGCTCCGGTGTCTCCTTCGCTTGGTCCACAACAGCTTGACCCATACTTATTGCGTCGTTCAGCTCCTTCATTCCGGTCAAAGTGCGCTGCATCGTACTTGCTTGAAGGGACGCGAAGTCTCTGCACATCCTCCGCTGCGACTCTCGGGCCTCGAACTCGTCTGAGCGCTCATCGCAACCGAAACATCGACAATTGAAGCCCCATTTCTGCGCCTTGGCTTGCCGCTCTGCGAAAGCCTGGAGTATGCTGAAATATGAGATATGTACCTCCTCGCCTGCGTCTAATGTCTTGAGTGCGTGCACCACCATGCGGCCGGATGATCTCTCAGGATAGAAGCACACGTGTGCATTCGGAGAGCAAGAATGGTTGATCCTAGCAATATTTGGGAAAAGTGCGCGATAGCAAGAGCCTTGTCCATCACCCAGATCAACGTTGAAGGCGTTGTTCTGCATGATCCCAGCTACCTGAGCCATTTCTTGCAGCGCTTCTTCACCGAAGCCCCGTCGCAACAGTTTGTCCTTCAGCAAAGCATCGCGGGCAGAATCTTTATGATAGCTCAGGTCCAGATACTTCTCCTGATCGCTTTGGCGCAGGCTGCTGAACTTTTGGTACAACTCTGGGAGGTCTTCTCCAGGGGACATCAGGATCAGTGGTCTGTCCAAGAGTAGCACCGAGAATGCCTGTATATTCCGAGCAGCAAAGAGTCCAAGTCCGCTTCCCTCTTTGCAAAGTTGCACCGTTGTCAAAGGTGAGCCCAGTAGCACAGAAGATGGACTTGCACAGTTGATGAGCCATTGCTGCGCGGCGACGCCTTGACAATTCATTATCTTTCACAGGAGATCCGCTTTGCTGCGTGGAGAATGCTTGGTTTTCGCGCCGTATTCATATTTATATCGAGGTTGCAGGCCTCATTAGTCGGACTATCGTTTGTATTGTGCTGGGGCGGTGGGGGTTTTCAGCAATAGGTCGAAGTCCAGAGGATTGTGCTGACGCCAATTCCGTGAGCACAAGATGTTGTAAATGTCTGTGGACTCACATGGCAGTCGGGGAAGCCACGGTGAAAAGTGCAGTCTGGTGATGTTCATCCTGCAAGCTGCCACGAAAGAAGAGAGAACGAAGACCAGCTTTCGGCATCCTCGCGCCGCTTTCCGAGGCCCACTTAGCATATCTTCGCGCTGGCGAGCATCGAACACCGTCCCCGAACGGAAAGTGATTGAAACACAGTGACAACAGCGAAGAGAGCATTCCGGACCGTGCCACTCTTGCCACACCCGATGCAGTAGATAATTCATCTGCTTTGTAGTCCTTGGTCATGTCCATATCCTATTGAAGCAAATATCGTACAAATGCTATGCCTTATAATCCTTCCTGCGCCGCCAACATTTGCAGATTAGCATTGCTTTCTAGACTCTCGTAAGCCAAGAGCGGGTAGTACTAAGCTCTTCTCGAGATGACAGGGCGCTACACCCAGAGAGGGACCATAATCAAAACGCCGCGCTGTAAATCAGAGTATCAAGGGGGTAGTCGCAATGTTCACAAAAACACACAGGCAGAGAAAGCCACTCCAGCCGTCCTTCCTCCAAACGCCGTAGGCACCACCTAACGTTGTCAGGGTTTTGGCTTCTTGGCCATGCGAGGACTTGGTTTGACCCTATTGGAGTTATCTTGGCCGCCGCCATCGTCCCCTTCGAGCTTGACAGTACTCCGTCTTCGCTTTGCGCCGGTGTTGTTCATATTAGGGCTGGTGTTGGCACTGGCAACACTACTATTAGTCCCCTGCTGACTATGCTGTGGGACCATAGGTGGTGCAGCCATGTTGGACTGGTGGGGCGAGGGCGTATGCGAGTTCGGCATACTCATATTGGGTGCGAGGTTCCCAGGGTTATTGCCCAAATGTGGCGAGCCAGTCATGCCATTGGGGAGGTTCATGTTGGCGACAGATGGCGAGGCATATGCTCCGGCTTGGCCGTTCTGTGGCATTTGCATGTTGCCCATACTTGGTGTTCTTGCCCCCTGTGGGATGCCATTTGGTGGAAGGTTGATTTGCGGATTGCCGCTTTGCTGTAGTTGACCATTGGCTTGCGCCTCGGACTGTGCTGCGAATTGCTCTAGAGCTTGCTCTGGCCGCACCTTCTTCTCCTGTGCCCACCACATGAGATCGGACATCATGTTCATTGTTTCACCGATCTGTAGCCCCGTTAGATGGTACTCAAATGGTACTGCGTCGAAATTCTCTCACCTCCAAGAAGTGCTGCACCTTGGAACTGACACCGTACGTGCCTCTAGGTGCTTTGGGGAAATGTTCCATGGTCACTCGATCTTGTTGTTCCTGCATCTTCTGCTGGGCTTTGGGCAATTTGTTCTTTGCCATCTTTGGCGACTTATTGGGCAAAGAGGGTGACCAGTCGCTGACCACCTTCTCAATGTGAGATCGAGAAATGATTTCATCCGTATTCGTCGTCGAGAAGTGAAGGCACTCAATTGCGTCGCTTCCGGCGCTGAATAGCACGTACAAGGATCCCCCCATCTCCAGACGAGCTCCATTCGGATACGTGACCGAGAATATGGCGTTCTGGCAAGTGACCTGATGGCTACCGCTGGCATGCGGAACTTCACGAGCATTCTCAGTATGGAGCCGCAGCGAGCTTGCCCCGGAATCGAAATATGTCCAGAAATATCGCGCAACGTTTGGCCGCAGGACCTCGTAGGTTTTGTTGGCTTTCCCGGCCGGGTTGTTGTCGAAACTATGAACCAGGCGACCTTCAGACGCGAAATGTTTATCCACTAAGCTGTTCCAGGTTGCAATCTGCTTGCCAGTCTCTTCGGTGAATTGGCCCAAGTGATCACTGAAGCTCATCAATCTCAAAATGAACATGCCTCCTTGAGCGTTCGAAAGTTGTTGAGTCGCGCCTTGACTTTGCATCGCCTGCTGTCTTGCGATGGCTTGATTTCGCTGCAACATGGCTATTTGTTGTCTTTGCTGCAGTGTATGAGGCGCGGTCTGAGCGTTTGCTTGTTGGCCTTGTTGGGCAGATTGCTGATTCGGCGCCTGGCCCTGTTGTGTCTGGCCTTGAGGTTGATGCTGTTGCTGGCCCGCTTGCGCTTGTTCGTTAGGGTTGGATATCCGAGATTGTGGCCGTATTTGCTGGGGGTTGCTGGGTTGTGCTTGAGGGTTTTGCGGAGTGGGTTGACCTTGATTGCTCTGCTGAGAGTTGACGTGCTGCATTGCCATTTGCTGTTGCAATTGAGTCTGTTGTTGCTGTTGCGCCTGGTGCTGCATCCGCTGTTGGTGGAGAGCCATCTGTTGCTGCATCAGATGTGCCGGCAGCTGAACAGACTGACCTCCCCCTTGATGTTGTTGCGCTTGCTGTTGCGCGGCCTGCGCGTGCTGCATTTGCGCCATCTGCTGTGGTGTCAGTTGCATGCCTTGGTGCATGCCTCCCATGCCGTTCTGTTGAGCGGCAGCTTGCTGTTGGAGCATTTGTTGCTGTTGCTGTTGCTGGCGCATACGCATCATTTGCGCCTGTTGCTGCTGCAGTAACTGCGGATTGCTTTGCACTGTGGAAAACGCGTTAGCGAATTATCGTACCATCGTGGAGGGGTTCAGTATGCATATATCGGGTTTGACAGGTTCACCAATGGTTGATGTCGTGGACGGCAGCGCTTGTTGCTGTGACTGCTATAGCACGCATGGATTTTGACTCACTCTGCTGCATCATGGCATGCTGCTGCATTTGCTGCTGTGGTGTCATGTGGCTCATGGCCTGCTGTCCAGGCATGCCACCTGCCACGCTTTGGCCGCCCATCTGCGCCTGCATCATGCCACTTGGATGCTGTCCGCCCATTCCACCAGGCCCCAAGCCTTGCGCGCCAGGTTGCATGCCCATCATGGCACCTGGCTGGCTAACATGAGGTGCGCCAGAGACTCCGGGGTGCATCTGCATCGGTTGACCCATATGACCAGGTGTCGGTGCCATGCCGGGATGTCCGTGAGGCAAGCCTGGATGCCCGACTCCAGGCGTGGGTTGGTATGCTGCCATCATCTTGCTGTGCGACTTCTGGTGCGCGCTGCCCGTCGGCGAGGAGTGGTCGAGGTCAGTCCGGCGGCGTCGCGGACCACTGTCTCAAGCTCTAGCCGTCGGCCTAGAAAGGGTCGAACAGCTGTCTCAAGAGCAGGCGCCAGATGCATAGAGCGATAGTGCGCCTATAGCTGTTGTTGCATAGGATGGCACGACCACGTGCTTCGGTCGGCTCTAGCAGCGGGTAAGCGAAGCGCAGAGCTGGCCGAACGGTCGGAAACACAATATGCTGTCGGCGCGGCGTGTTTGCAGGACGTTGCGGCGCAGTGCGGTGTGAACGCGGTGGTGTAAATCGATGCCGGTGGTGAGCTCATGCAGGATAGGATGGAATAGGTCTCCCGCACAGCTGGGCCGCGTCCGATGAAGGGTGGGCAGGCTGGCTGGGCTGGGCTGTCGCTCAGTGAAACAAACGCAGCAGCGACACTCGGCCGACGACTGGAGAAGGTAAAGGCTGGGCCCGGTGCGATACAAGCAGAGGAACGGGCAGCGCCTAGAAGCGCGATCCGGCGGTGAAGGGAGGGAAGGGAGTCGTGGGACCGCAACAAGAGGAATGCAGAGGTGCAGCACACGTTGGTGGTCGTCGGCCTGACCCCGAAGAGAAAGATCACGTGATCAGGCAAACGGTCCAAGCTCCCGCCAATCTTCTTATAATTTCACGTCTGCCGAACAATCTTTCATCTCCACTGCAACAACACCACTTTTGCAACACAACAGCACCATCCCCGACACCGACACCGACACCGACACGTCTGGTAAGTTTGCTTTCCCCTCCTCCCCGCCACCTGCTCGAGAGATGATACACCATAAATTGTCTTCTTTTCCCAACCGATTCGACCTTGAAGAAATCAGACTGTCCGTCCGCCTTCGCCGGTGGATGTATACTAGCCAGTAACTTTTGCCTGACACGCAGTCACCTCTTCGCAATGCCCACTCATCCTACTGCACGCTGACACCTGCTAATTGCCGACTCTGCAGATTTTTACTTGCCCTCGCCCACCTATTCACCTTCAGTCCACATAAGTTCGTTGAGCTGTCTCGAGCCCTGCCCTTCGCCGATCAACCTTTGCAGCTTGTCCACGGCACAAACGCGTCGGAAAGGAGATTGTTGCCGAATCTGTACACAGCCTGCACACCACTCGCGCCTGGTATCCCCATATCGGCGCGCTGCCTCCCACAGCACGTACACGCGCTGGCGGGAGGTAGCAACACAAGACGTTAGTGTACTCCCCATCTAACACCTACTTCGACGTGTACCACCCGCGCGTCCGCTGGATGATGAAAAACTTTTCCACATTCGCAGTTTCCACTCGAGCCATCGACACGAACCTACTTAGATGGCAGATGAGGGGCAATTCTTCCTTGGATGTCTGACCCAGCTCTTCACATACACACATCATGTCTTACATATCCTGCGAAAGGTCTTTGGCTGACATCTTATAACAGTATTCTCCGATGTTTTGTGAGCGATTGGTATCTCAGGTGCGGCTCATATGCGAGGTATCAGGTAGGTGTCGAGGAGTCACGAGGCTGGTCTTCTCTTTTGTATACCTTTAGGATAGTTTTTCCCTTAATGAACTCGTGCTTGTTGTCCCAAGTTGCTTCACTCTCCGTGTCACTTGTCTACAGTCACATACAGACCGGCTCTTGCAAGTGGCTTCCTCCATATCATTAGCCTTCTTCTGACCTCACCAATGGACAAACCGACAGCGTACAGTCACTTCTCTCACACGGGCACATTGCTTCGAGCACCACCGTCCCACACCAACAAGCCTCGCTCCTACGACTACCGCCCACCATCTAGCCAGACCAACATGGATACCCCCTTCGACATCCCAGAACTCCACGAAGCCATACTGCTCGAACTCCCCATCAAAGACCTCATCCTCGTCACCAGCATCAGCAAAACATGGCGAGCAACGATATGCGGGTCCATCAGAATCCGCAAACGCCTGCTCATCTGGCGCAAGCTCAGCCCAGCAGAAGCAATGTTCCGCTTCTCCTCTAGCGCCTCTCGACCCAAGCGAGCCAAATTCACACACATGGTACTGTCACCACTTATCCAAGCCAAGATGTGCCTCTTCCACGTCGAGCACCAACAAGGCACCTCCAGCGTCCTCCGCCACCACAAGACCGAGGTCAGGCTCCTCCTTTCAACAGACATTTGCAAAGGGCGGATACTCGTCCTGCCGAGACAGCTCAAGAAGGTCGTCAGGGTCGTGACGTGGAGCAAGAAGACGGGCTATAGCAACAAGACGGCGTATTGGTATGTCAAATGGTATGGTGAGAACGGGTTGTTCATTGGGAACAGATCGTACAGCGACGGAGCGTTTGCGAGATATTTCGACAGGTACTACTGGCGTGTGCAGGCTTTGCGGTCAACAGAGCCGCCAGAGGCGATCAAGAATGTGCTGAATCGTGTATCTGGCCGATGAAGGACACAGCAATTGGCAGGCTGCTTCACTGATCATCATTGGTAGAGAGCGGTCTTCCTCGGTGCGGCCGATACAGACACGGTCAGATACCATCGTAGCCCGGGCGACGATCAATGACTCCAAGCAAGCACAAGTACGGAACGTCAAGTACATGAGAAAGCTGTCTCGCTATGCGCCTGGTGCCAATATACCTGCACAAACTACTAAACTACACGCTTCCCTTCATTCCTCTATGCATCAATCAGATTCTGCTCACCGTTCTGCTGCTCGCCATTCTGCTTTGGCTGGCCCTCCTCCGAGTTGTCTTGCGTGTCCTTGTTGCCCTTCTTCGACTGCCTCTGGTAGTACTGGTCCAAGACCTTCTTTGGGATACGGTTGAGCAGCTCCTTGGGGTAGATTCGGAGCAGCTCCCACGCCTGATCCAGACCATCAAAGATGTCTCGCTTCTCGTATGCACCTTGTGAAATGTAGGTCTTCTCGAATTTCTCCAAGAACTCGAGGGAGAGCTTGTCTTCGTTGGACAGCGCTTCCTCTCCGACCACTGCCTTCATGCTAGCAGCATCACGGCCAATGGCATACTTGGCGTAAAGTTGGTTGGAGACATCCGAGTGATCCTTTCGTGTGTGGCCTTCACCAATGGCGGACTTCATGAGTCGCGAAAGCGATGGCAGCACGTTGATGGGAGGGTAGACACCCTTGTTGTACAGAGGTCGGTCGACGAAGATTTGACCCTCCGTGATGTAACCAGTAAGATCGGGTATAGGATGCGTAATGTCTGCGAAATGCGTTAGTGTGGCTCGACAATGTAGAGTGGTCTACTGACCCTCGTTTGGCATTGTCAAAATGGGAATCTGTGTAATGGAGCCGTTTCGTCCTTGCACTCGACCAGCACGTTCGTAGATGGTGGACAAATCGGTGTACATGTAACCTGGGTATCCACGGCGACCTGGTACTTCTTCTCTAGCTGCAGAGACCTCACGAAGAGCATCGCAGTATGATGAAAGATCTGTCAAGATAACCAGAACGTGCTTCTCCAGCTGGTAAGCGTAGTACTCTGCTGTTGTAAGGGCGAGACGTGGTGTGATGATACGCTCGATGGTCGGGTCGTTGGCCAGGTTGAGGAAGAGGGACACACGCTCCATACTGCCGTTCTCTTCGAAATCTTTGGTAAAGAAGCGGGCTGTTTCCAAGTTGACACCCATGGCACCGAAAACAATGGAGAAGTTCTCTTCGTGGCCGTCGTGGGTGCCTTTGTTCGTGACACCTTGCTGAGCCGCCTGATTCACAAGGCCAGCTTGTCTACAAATTTGAGCAGCAATCTCGTTGTGAGGCAGACCTGCCGAAGAGAAGATGGGAATCTTCTGTCCACGCGCGATGGAGTTCATGGTATCGATGGCCGAGATACCGGTCATGATCATCTCTTCTGGGTACACACGGTTGTATGGGTTGATGGGAGAACCGTTGATGTCGAGGTAGTCCTCGGCCAGCACCTTGGGTCCTTTGTCGATGGCTCGTCCAGATCCATCGAAGATACGCCCAAGCATGTCTTCTGAGACTCCCAACTTGAGGTTGTGTCCCGTGAATTCTACTCTCGTCTATGGGAGTCAGCATGCCTTCCAAGTATCAGACTTCTGCCCGTATCCTACCTTCTTGACATCAATGCCCGAAGTGCCCTCGAACACTTGCACGACTGCACGGTTGCCTGTGTGGCCCAGTCAGCACCATACAGTGCAACAGCAATCTGTACTTGTATGCAGCCGACATACCTCTTGCCTCTAGAACCTGTCCTGATCTTTCTGTGCCATCGGGAAGCGTCAACGAGACAATCTCGTTGAATCGTGGGAATTTGACCTGTGTTGTCTCTGTTCAGCCCAGCACCCTGCCAATGTATGGGAGTATTGTCGACGACGCACATTTTCCAGAATGACCAGAGGGCCGTTGACACCTCCAATGGTGTTGTAGCGGATGCGAGGCGTCACCCTCATCATCCGTGGATCTGCTTCCTCGGGAGCCATCGCTGCGTCTCGGCCTGCTGGCAGATGCGCGGCGGATCTACCTCGTCGTCGTGGGCGGTATAGTGTTCTACCGGCTTGTAGACTGCTCGAGGTTGCCGAGAGGCGGAGGAATGAGGATTATCGTCGCTGGAGCGGCGTTGGTATATGGAAGTGAAGCAGCTCGACGAGGTGTGCAGGTGAGCTTGGAAAGCTCGATCAAGCCACGCCACGTGCGGTCATTGACGCACCGCCACAACCTCCCTGCGACATTCACGACTTTGTTTTGCAACATTCTGCTTTCATCAACACAACACACAGTCGACTCCAGCACTTGCATCAAGGACAGCGACGAACTTACTGATGAAGGTCATGCCGCTACCATGGCCGGCGGATGCACAGCAAACGGACCAAAAGACGTCTTGGCACAGATCTAGAAGCAAGCGAGAGGAATCCATTCTGAAGTCGTGACTGCGTTACACTACTGACTTAGAACACCCGCCAGACCGTGCTCTCCATCTAGCCCTCAAATGGCGTCTCGAAAGGTCGCTCAGCTTGTGGCGTCAAGCGTGCAAGATGGCGACGCTGACCATCTTGCCAGTCAAGAATCGCCGAATGAGCTGTCACTCTGTTATCCCAGACGATGACTGTTTTTGGCTCCCACTTCATGCGAGCCTGAAAATCAGCACCGAGTGCGATGTGGTCAAACAGGAACTTCAACAAGAAGTCGCTCTCCTCCTTCTTGAAGCCAACGATGCGCCTTGTGAACTGAGGGTTGACAAACAGTGCCTTCTCACCCGTCACTGGATGTGTCCTCACGAGTGGGTGGACGTTCGACACTGGGTCTCGACGAACCACGGACCCGCGGGCCAAGGCTGCGGCTGCTTGCTCGTGGCCAGAGTGCACGGCTTTCAATCCATGGAGGCGCTTCTGGAACTCTGGAGAAAGTCGTCTATACGCTTCCGCCATATTTGCAAAGAGAGTATCGCCTCCTGAAGTTGGCCCATCGAGGAGATAGAGGAATGTGGTCCCTGGTGGCTGGATCTGCTCTATCGTTAGCATGCTTCGTTGGAGGAACCGCACGCCATCACGGGATATGCGAGGTCTCCCTTACCTCATATGTCACGTCGGAGTGCCAGGTGATCGAGTTTGTGCGCTCTTGGAAGTAGTCCGCAGCAGTTGTGTCGCTCGCGCTTCTGTGCACAAGATGGACTTTGGGAAATCCCTTTGGTGCGCCAGAAGCAGGGTGAATATGCGAAGGACCGAAGTACTCGGCGAACTCGAGAGCCTCCTGGATTGGCAAATCGGCAAAATTCTGGTCTCTGAATGCCACAACCTTGTGCTCTGCTACGAATCGAGCGAGCTCATCCTTCCCAGCCTTGTTGAGCTTACTGAGCTGGACTCCGGTAACCTCAGCACCGATATTGGCGGTCAGTTCCTTCACGGCGCCACCAGCCAACAGGTTGGAGAATGCTGTGTCGGCGTCCTTGCCGTGTTCGACTGCTTCAAATGGCTCGAGAGAAGGCCACTTCACGTCGTCCCAGTATGGCAGGTAGTTCGGGTACTTGGCAGGAGCATGCTTTTCGGTTCCATACAGCTCGACTTCGTATTTCGTGGTCGCGGCGCCTTGCTGAAACGCCTCTTTGTACTGTGCTCCCTGACGCTTGTCCTTGGACCAAGCCTCTTCGGCAGACTTGTCGGGTGATCGGTCCGCCACCAGAGTCTCGATTAGTGCTGGAGCCATGTTGAAAGGTGAGATTGTGGTTCCTGATGAATCTCCAATACAGAAAGCAAGCTGCAAGAAGGAAAGTCGAAACCAGAAATGAAGATATACGGAGCACTTGAACAAACGAAGGAGCTGCTGACGACGTACATACTTAAGATAGCGTTATTCCGGCATCGGACGCTTCGTCAAGATCATGCTCGGCAGGCCTCGCCTATAGGCGAGTGTACTTCGCAACATTGCATGTCCATGCGAATAGATCGCAGCAGACGGTTCTCCTACGCTGATCCCAAACGATGCCGAGCATGCCAAGTGGGGTAGACTGCATGGAAGAAAGTTGTCATCGAGAAACAACGTGGACGACACGCGCCGTGTATTCGGCTGGTCGTCTCTTAGTACGATGTTCGGCTTGTCGTATCGAGCAGCATCTGCCGTCGTCGGGTTGAAGGTGTGATATGAAAACAGGAGGGAAGCCGCCCGGATTTGCATGAGGTGATCGCACGCCATGGCCTAGCTACATTCGTCTTGCTTGCTAGTGGCTGACTCTGCCAGTATCAGCACGTGATCCGTCCAACGTTTCACCATATGATCCATATCGTGTGGACCGTGAGTACAATCTTTCGCAAGACGATGGTCGCTTGTCCGTTCTACACGTTGTAGTGGGTCGCCTTAGCATGATGTTATCCAAGACGCCTGCGCAATGCACCCTTGCAACCGCACCTTTTTAACGGCATGTTCCACCGATGCAGCGGTATTCCTTGCCGTGTAGGTCACTTCAACATGATCCCAGCGTCCGTACGAGAGCTTGAGCTTTTTGAATCAAGTAGCAGGAGATCCTGGGCGACATGTCACCGCTTATTCCTTCAATCGATCAGGAATCTTCGCTCAGCCCCGCCGTCCTTTGGCAATATCTTCTTGTACGACGATTCTTTGACTCAGCAACAGGTCTTGAATATGGGCGCGCAGAGCAGGGTCTCATCCAGCCCGGATCGCGTGCAAGGTGATCTCAAAGCATTTCCTGGGGCCGCGGTCACGGAGCCCAGCTTTTTCCAAAGGACAGGCGGCAAGACTTTCGAGAGTGTATCGCTCTCGTCATACCACAAGCCGATCGAGTCATACGAGGGGTATCACAGATATGATCCTGAGTTCCGATGGGAGGAGAAGGAAGAGAAGCGGGTCGTTCGTCGAGTATGTGGTAATACCATCGCGAGAGGGCTCAGGCTGATCGACATACAGATCGATTACCGGGTTTGCTCTTGGGTCTGCTTTATGTTTTTTGCGCTCCAGCTAGACAGAGGCAATATCTCCCAGGCACTGAGTGACAACATGCTTGACGACCTTGGCGTCTCCACGAACGATTACAACACCGGGCAGACCATCTTCTACCTTTGCTTCCTCTTCGCTGAGTTGCCGTCGCAGCTCATCTCGAAGAAGATTGGTCCTGACAACTGGATCCCGATCCAGATGGTTTCGTAAGTATTGCGCGCTGCATCTCCAGCTCAAACAGCAGCTGCTGAGATATTGCCACGTGATATTCGAGTAGAACTAACGCCTTCGGTTCCAGGTGGTCCTTGGTAGCCAGTATGCAGGCATTTCTGTCTGGTCGCAGTTCGTTCTGGGCATGCCGTGCGCTCCTTGGTTTGATTGTACTGATCTCTCCACTGCTCTTGCAGAAAATTGTGCTAATACAATCACGCGAAGGAGGGCGGCTTTATCCCTGACAATATTCTGTATCTCAGCTACTTCTACACGGGTAAAGAATTGCCCAAACGGCTCTCGTTTTTCTGGGTAGCCTTCCAGAGCACCAGCATTGTATCTGCATTCTTGGCATTCGGCATCCTGCACATGAGGGGCATTAATGGCATGGCAGGTTGGCGGTAGGCTGTTTCTATTCAACACCCAAGAACGACATCCGCTAACATACTTATCAATCAGATGGCTTTTCGCTCTCGAGGGAACCATGACTGGCGTAATAGGGGTTATATCCTACTTCTACCTTCCGCCCTCGCCGACCCAGACGGCGTCCCGTTTCCGTGGCAAAGATGGCTGGTTTACCGAAAGAGAAGAAAAGATCATGGTCAACCGGGTCCTTCGTGACGATCCATCGAAGGGCGACATGCACAATCGACAGGGTTTGACTCCAAGCATGTTTTGGCAGTGCCTGAAAGATTATCACATGTGGCCGATATACTTGATCGGGCTAACGTGGGTACGTTTGTAGGGTACACCCATCGCCTCGGGAGACATGCGCTTGCTGTGTCTCACGATGACGATCTGATTACCTGCTCCTCAATGACTTTGTTAGATGTACACTAACACGGGAGTAGATGATACCAGCCACTCCGATGACCCAGTACCTAACTCTACAACTCAAGTCAGTCGGCTTCGGCACTTTTGAGACGAACCTCTTAACGATACCAGCCTATGTGATTTTCATCATCAACCTGCTCTTCTTCACTTGGCTCTCTGAGAAGCTCAACGAACGATTTCTGCTCGCAACCATAAGCCAATGGTGGGCTCTACCTCTGATTATAGCGTTGGAGGTCCTACCAGCCGAGCGCAGTCCTTGGGTTGCCTGGATCTTATCGGTTCTGGTTTTCGCGATGCCCTATTTCCACGCAGTTCTTGTGGCCATCACCAGCAGGAATGCAGGCTCCGTGCGGACGCGCACAGTGGCATCCGCAATCTATAACATGGCGGTGCAAGCATCCAGTATAATCGGCACGAACGTAAGTGCTGCATGACAGAGCCTTGTCGTGAAGTCAGCTAACAGGAAACCCAGATCTATCGAACAGACGATAAGCCGACTTACTACACGGGCAACAAGGTGTTGATTGGCATAATATGCTATAATATAGCGCTCTTTGTTGGCGCCAAAGTCTTTTACGTCACCGTGAACAAGAGAAGAGATGCTGTATGGAGTGCCATGTCGAAGGAAGAAAAGGAGCTTTATTGTGCCACAACCAAAGACCGGGGCAACAAGCGGCTCGACTTTCGCTTTGCGCACTGAGCGAGGGAATGGTGCTGGCCATCATCAGATTGTACGTACAGATAGAGACAGGTACATACTGGAACGTGGAGCTCAGCCTGACTCTTCCAATGCGCCGAGATCGCAGCGACGCCACATTTCCCCAGATCTCGTGAACTCTAATAATTCTTACCAAGATTCAAAATGCGCATTTCCGACCTTCACTCGCGAACATCCACGCCAGAAACCATCGTATCGCCACAAAAATGGCAGACAACATCTACGATGAGATCGAGATCGAGGTAAGCAAACATTGCGCCTCTCCACGGGCTGTGGCCAACGTGACGTGACTCCAGGACATGACCTACGACGAGACTCTCCAAACGTACCATTACCCATGTCCATGCGGCGATCGCTTCGAGATCAACATCGAGGACTTGCGCAACGGCGAAGAGATTGCGGTGTGTCCCAGCTGTAGTCTTCAGATTAGGGTCATCTTCGACGTGGATGATCTACCAAAGCCTGATGGAGACGGCGCTGCACAGCAGGTTCAGGCCCGGCCGCAGCACGTCGTTGCTGCGTCTTGAAGAGTGGCTGTTCAGGTTGAGGGTCACAGAGAGGACATCATGGTAGATCAAAGGAGGGAAGGGGGGGGGGGAGATATAGAGCAGCAGACGTGGTACGAGAGGAGTCAAGTCGCCAGAGTCAGCCTGTCAGCTGCGGAAAAGTGAAGCACAGGATGTGGCCTCGCAGGACCACCACGCCACGGTCTACGAAGGGGAAAAACCAGGTGAAGCCATGCCGGTACCCGAGATACCAGGGGAAACATGCCATCGAGGGCATGCGCCGCAGATACTTGGATCCTCATAAAGTCGGAGGTCGCGCCACAACCGATCGGGTGCGAACGCGATACTCAGGTGGATCGAACAATAGCAACGGAAGAACAGAAAGGGAGAGAAATTGAGTGGTAAGAAGACCGACGACCGACAGCACTTTGCAGCCCGTGAGGCTTTGTTGAGCAATTTGATACATTGAATGTGAGTCTACTGGGGCCCCTACAATGCAAGTCCCAGTATTCGAAGCCATCGATTCCTGTCGAATCCTGTCTCCTCGTGTCATGGTATCTGCCGCATCATCTGCGACCTCGTAATCAGCCCGTACACACAACATGCTACTCCACCGGATCCGTACTCTGTTTGAGCTCTTCCTCTTGATGATCCGGAAGAATGCCCAGCTCCTTGTTCAGCAGATGCGAGAGCTTCGTGCCGTCGCGCAGATAGATCCATTCACCGCTTCCTCCGCCTTCTTTCTGATGAATGCTCTCGCCAGACAAGACCCAGTCGAAGCGCTTCGGACCAGACAAGGGCGAGGACAGCCAGATCTGCTTGTTCGGCGGCTGCTTGTTGAGGATGTACGTGCCATTGGGCGGGAATGTGATTGATAGAACGCCGGCCTGCTGAGATGTTAGTGGAAAGTGCCTCCAGTGATTAAGCTACGCTGTGGCAGCGTCTTGACATACGCTGTATTCCACCTCGACATCGTCTCTCGTCTCTTGGATCTGCTCTGCCTTCTCGTGCACAGAGTCCATAACCGCATCCGCATGTTCATGGTACTCCTCCTCGCTCAATTCTGTGGGTTGTGTCGGTCGTGGTGTCTCTGGCTTCTCTACCTTTGGCGGCTCTGGCTCTTCTGCGTCTGGCATCAATCCGGCACGGGCGATCGAGCTGATCGAGATAGATCGTGACTGAAACGGGCTTTTTACACTGAATACGCCTCTCCGAGCATCAGACTGATTGCGTGGGCGCTGGGCATGTCGAGCAAATGTCGTCGAGCTCTTCCTGATTGCTTGACGCATTGCGGAGCGCACTGCTGTTGACGCTGGGGCAGACATGGTTCGTCCTGATGGCACTATGATGCCCGCTTCTCGAGACGGATTTGGATCGTAGTGTCGGGTCGAAGGCGAGTGAGGTGTTTAAACGGATCGATGCAATACAACAGAGTGTTTTGTCTTGGAACAACGTGTGGAAGCTCTCATCAAGCTTGGGTTTTCCCCACACGATGCTTGAGCTACGCGGTTCACGCCGAACTAAATATTTACCGAAACATATATATCGTTACGATTTGGTATGTTCATCATGATGCAGATCACGGCCTTTGATCCACCTCCTTCGTGTCCTCGATGGTCTCCATCTTCTCCTTAACGTCGCCCGCCTCCACAGCGCCTCCCATGCCAACAGTAAGGTCCTTGCCCTTGCGACCGATCAAGTACCACGGCAGCTCGAACACTGCGTCCACAGACTCGAGACTCTTGCCGCTCAGCTCTGGGAGAAAGAACCATGCCCAAGCACCACCGATCAATGTCACGCACGAGAAGAGCATCATCGTTCCTCCAGTGGTCATGCCGATGAGCATCTCTGGAACGGCTTTGGAGTTTCCATACTGGTTCACAAAGTGGACCGTCATGGCAATAGAGCCACCAATAGCTCGCAGTCGCAACGGATAGATTTCTGAGTTGATCAGATATTGGATCGAGTTCCAGCCCATAGCCCATCCAAAGCCGGACATGTAGATCATGACGATGGCACCAGTGGCAGCATGCTTTTCGCTCGGCTTCTGGGATTCGGAGTCACCCGCTACTCCTGTATCGATGAGGAGGAATATTGCCATGTACAGCATGGCAATGAACTGGAGCGTGATTCCAGTCAACAATGATCGTTTGCGACCCACCTAAAGGTCGGGTACGTTAGCGTATGTGCCACAGAGGAAGTTCGGCCTTACTCACGAAGTCAATGAGGAAGAGTGCACAGATCAATGCGCTCACGAATTTTACCACACCGAAGATGGCTGTCGCGAACAACTTTTCGTTCTGTCCGGTCTGTCCTACCATCTCGAAATACTTGGGTGCATAGATCGTAATGCTGTTCGCTCCGCTCCATTGGCCCAGTAGCTGCGACATGATGGAGAGCATGAGACGGTATCGGTTCGCTGGCGCCAGGACAAGCTCACGAAGCACGCCTGTCCAGTGGGCGCCGAGCGTGGCTTCGCGTTCCCTCTCGAGCTGATCCGTGATATCCAGAAGTTCTGACTGGACATACCAGTGCTCCACTGGCAAGTTGCGAAGTCTCGACAAATTTGCTGCTGCCTGCTCTTGTTGGCACACTCTGTAGAGCCAGCGTGGGCTCTCGATGGCGAAGAAGCTCGTTACCGTAATAATGAGTGCAAAGTACACATGCAGCAGGTTTGGGACGACCCACTGGAGCTGAGACTGGTTCGATATGTGGATGGAGGATCCCCAACTCGCGAAGTAGCCCAGCATAATTCCAAGATAAACGGACCCAGAGAACATGCAGACGCAGAGGCCACGAGCGAACTTTGGTGCGATCTCTGCCAGGTAAGAAGGCGCCACAACTGTCGTTTGTCCGATTCCAAGGCCCATGATGAAGCGTCCAGCGTATACCATGCCGATGCTGCCATTCGATGCGGCGGCGAGAAAGATGGCGACACCCAAGATCCAGACGATACAGAGCTGTCTAGTAGCCCAGAGGCGGCCAACTTTGTCCGTAATGAAGAACGCGAAGAGCGCTCCTCCTATCGAGCCCAGCTGGACCATAGAGGTAATGTTGGACAGGAGGTCGGCTTGTTCTGTTGCGCTCTTGGAAGAGTCTTTTAATCCGAAGAGCGCGATGAAGCTCTTCTGAGAGGCAGACGTCCCTATTAGGCCTTCGTCCAGACCTCTAGCGGCACCCATGAGTCCGAAAACTGCGTCCTTGATCAATCTCAACTCGTTCAAGTTCTACCATATTCGACTCACCGAAAACGCCATACCACAGGCGCCAATTGAGAACTTCCTTAGGGGCCTCATGATCCTGTTTCCGGAAGAACATCTTGACTGAACGCCGCTGAAGCTTGATGACAATGCCAAAAGCTTGGGTAGTCAGACTCCGAGAGCGACGAGTTCAAGCGTTCCAGCAAGTAAGATGGGGCTGGTTGAGGGCGCGGCATGCGTCTCGTCTCAAGTACGCCTTGAAGCTGAAGAGCTACATGCCCAGGGTCAGCAAGTCCATCGTAAAACCATGCCATCGGGCAGGTTGCACGTTGCACTGGAGCCCCAGGGCGGAGTCGAGAAGACGCTAAGGATAGGATCGATGCTACCGCCAAGATAGCCAAGAGCAGCCATCTACAACTTCGGCAGTAGCAACATGAGCTGAGTGGTAAGCTGCGAGCAGGGCGGGGAGTACTGCAGTGGAAGTAGTTGCGGTGTCGAGTCTGTACGCCAATCAGCACAAACCCTGTGAGCGACACTGGGGATGATCACCATCACGCGCCTCGAAGACTCCAGACGAAGAAGCCGTCATTTGCCATGCCGCCGGCGTTGAAGATGTTTGACCATCAGCACAGACAGCCGATGGACGCGGAAGACCATATCAGGCATTGCGTCCAGGCGATGTGGTCGGGGTTTGAGAATCTGGCTGTGATTTCTTTCCACGTGCAGCGGGGTTCCCCAGTTTCCCATGGCACAGCGCGGTTCCGGTCTACTTCGATGCGAATGTGGTGTGAGAAAACCATGCTGAGCCAAGCTTGGCGGCACGCTAATTGCTTGAACAGGCTTGTTGAGCAGGTGAATGAAGGTCCGCTGAGCGTTCGCTCATGTCCGATCCTGGTCTTCGCACGACGCTATCAAACCGCTTCGGTGCAAATGCGATAAGCAGCGGTGATGACTGGTCCCAATAGCGAAACGTTGGTCAGCGGAAAAGCGAAGCGCATGGTGAGGGTCGGACCGGGTTGGCTTCGGCAGGACAAATTCTCCCTCGAACAATACTGGACATTATCATCGACACCCAAAGCCAGGTTTGTATTCTCATTGGCGAGACTTTGTTTTGACGCGCTCAGAGCCAACCTTGTCTGCTTCCGCATTCAGGGCATCGATCTCGGCGGAGTGATACGGTATCCCCGATTGTCGTCGGCTCTCCTCTGTCAACTGTTCTATCTCTCCAGGGAAGTAGATCCGGTCCACGCCAGCCATTTTATCGGACCCCAAGACCCGCTTGTATAGGTAGTCCATGCGCTCTCGGAATTCGTCCAGAGACATGAAAAGGTCCGGCTTGATAGCTATCAAGAAATGGCCGACGTCGGCAGGCTTGCTCGGGTCGTATGGATTCGTGACATGGCCAGCGAAAGCGCTCCCAGACAATACTCCCGAGAAGACGTCCATCACTATTTAGTATCGCCATGTCAACCAATGTCGGCCATGCCCGCAAGCTTCATTCAACTCACTGATAGAGAGAGCTGATCCTTTGGGCCCGCCCATTGGTAGCATGACCCCGTCCAGTGCTGCTGCTGGATCGTCTGTCTGGCACCCTTTGGAGTCGAGCGCCCAGTCTTTAGGTATCTTTTCTCCTCGTCGTTTGGCTTTGTAAATCTTGCCACGGGCAGCCACTGAGGGCGCCATGTCCAATATGAATGGCTTCGCTTGGCCACCCGGGGCACCGCAGGCAATCGGAGATACACCCATCAGCTTACTTTTGCCGCCCCAGACAGGGAGCGCGGGAGAGCTGTTTGTGAAGACGAGGCTCATCATGCCCGCATCGATAGCTTGCTGGACAATCCAGGCTTGACTATTGTTAGCTCAATCGTTCTCTCAATCAAACGATGACGTCCGACGTGCCTGACATGCCGACGTGATTCGAATGCTTTACGCCCACCATGCCGATGCCATAGACTTTAGCCATTTCAATAGCCTTCCCCATACCAAGATGCGCTGCAACGAAGCCGAAGGAGTTGTGTGCGTCTACTTGTGCAACCACAGGCGTGACCTGGTTCACGGTTGGCTGAGCTTTAGCATCCAGTACACCCTGCCTGATACGCGCCATATACGATGGGATGCGATTGACACCATGCGTATCAACGCCTCTCAAGTCAGCGGCGACCAAGCATTTGGCTATGATAGCTGCATGTTGGTCGGCGACGCCATTCCCCTTCAGCACGCCTTCCGCGAAAGACTGAACTTCGTCCGGTGCCACGTAGATGCTCTGGGCTTGAGATTGCTCCGCCATATTCTTGGGTCTCTGCCGTGATCAGCAGTAGTGGATGTTTCTGTGACAGCCGATCGCGGTCTGCACGCGGAGTACAAAGGCGTGTATGCTACAGACGGTTGGTGCAGATATACACAAAGTGCAACAGCAAAGAATCGGCCACTGTTCGCGTGAGATGACCATGAGCACGAACGAGCATGAGCATGAGCACGAGCATACATTCGCGTCGTTATCGCTCCGACAGGCATATGGACGGAGCGAGTTCGGAGACGTACTGCTGCACCATCATGGAGCCCATCAGTACATGTACCTTAGGCAGACAGGACAGTCGTGCCGTGTTTCGGCAGAGCTCAAGTGAGTCAAGTACATACACATCCATGGATGCCTAACATGTGCCTATCTCCTAGAAAGCACAAACGTAGTCAATTACCATCAGCTGTCTTGGTCTGGGTGCCGTGAGCGTCTCCGGTCGACTACTATTGCACATATTGTGCCCTCTTCGATCCGAGTCGCGCATCAGCTGTCTTGGTGGAACACTATTGTACCCTCTTCTGCTGGCACTACACGTGGGGACTTGGATGCTCGTGGTCGATTGTGGTGTGAGGATGAATAATGTCTTTGCCTCTGTGGCTGAGTCTCGCCGATGTTTCTGTTTCTGAGTGCTCCGCGAAAGCCGCTCGAAAATAGTGACATGCGCAACCATCAAATCAATGGCCAGCGACAGACCGTCACTACACAGCTGGACGTAAGCCATGCCGGCAGTAGTGCATTTCTGCCCAGAAATCATTCATCATCGACACCGTGGCCTCGCTGGCTTCAGACTCGCGCAACCCGCTTCGGGCAGCATGGCACAGTAGCAGCACCAGCAGTAGCCGCGCGAACACGCACTCCACCGGTCCTACTATTCCTCCCACAGACCCGTCGTCAGGCCTCGAACTCGCCCGCCTCCCACCACCCGCGCATGCGACCACACTAGTCAGCCACAGACAGTGTCCTCGTGACCGGCCGGTAGGACTCGAGGCTGCCTCGCAGGACGCACTCCAGCGCACGCGCAAGCTCTGCGATCTCGTCGAGCGCGACATGAAGTTCTCACACAGCATCCAGTTTAATGCGGTGCCCGACTGGTCGTCAAATTACATATCCTACTCAAACCTCAAGAAGCTCATCTACCAGCTTGAGAAACAGATTAACCAGCAGAATGGAAAGCCCGCCTCGAGTAGCCAGGATCCGGAAGCCTCTCCACTGCTAGTCACAAGCTCTGTCGACGACCCGGATAAGATCTTTTCAAGGAAACTCGATGACGAACTGGAGAAGATCTGCAGCTTCTACCAGCTCAAGGAACTCGAGATATTCGGCGAAGTCGATGCTCTGCTGCGGGAGGTGCATGACTTTGAGGCCGAGCATGCTGCGGGCGAAGATGGCGAGGACGGCGTGCGCAGACAGAGCGTCTGGGCGAGAGCCAGACAGCAGAGCATATTCCGCAGTGTCACCCTGCAGCCGAAGAGAAGGAAGAGCTCCACGACCGGCAGTGGCAGTCGAAGACCAACCATAGAAGAGGGAGATGAGAGCGAGGATGAAGATAATGAGCATACTGCACTCACCAAGAGTCAGTCAACGCTTGACAGGCGGCCGACTGGTCGCGGCAAAGACGCCACGGCTGGCGAGCGTGCAGATGGCTTCGACCTCAATGCCGACTATCGCCGCCGACCCAGCACTGCATTCAACGATTTTGGCGATGACGCGCTGCAAGCACTTTACGATGAAGGCATTACGTTGAAGAAGCGCATCACGAACCTCTATGTCAGCATCTGCGAGCTACGTTCGTTCATCCAACTGAATGAGATTGGCTTCAGCAAGGTTCTGAAGAAGTACGACAAGATCTTGGACCGGAATCTGAAACGTCCATACGTCGACGCGAACGTGAAGCCGGCATACCCGTTCCAATCGAGTACAATGGAGCGGCTGGCAGAACATCTCCTAAAGGTAGAGGAAGCCTACGCGAGCATTGTCACAAAGGGCGACGTCGATGCTGCCAGACAAGAGCTTCGACTGCATCTCAGGGAACACGTGGTGTGGGAGAGAAATACGGTCTGGCGAGAAATGATTGGCATTGAACGCAAAGCTCAGGCTGCCAACCTTGGAATCAGGAATACTATGCTTGGTCAAGACACAGATCCCAAGAAGGCACGGCTTCAGGGAGACTACGAGGACGGTGCTACCAAGGAGGTGAACTTGCCCATTGGCAAGTACAGATGCCCGAAGTTCTTGGTCAGCGGGACATTCTGGGTCTTGGTTACGATTGTCGCTATATTCGCTGTGCTGCTTGCCGTTCCGATCATGGAAAGGCCCGAGCAGCAGAATTGTTTAGCTCTGGTCATATTTGTTAGCATGCTATGGGCGACAGAAGTACGTATTCCAGACTCACACGCGAAGTGGATCTTATTTGCTAATGTACCGACAGGCGATACCTCTATTCGTCACCTCGCTTCTTGTGCCATTCCTCTGCGTGGTGCTCCAAGTCGTGCGCGAAGACAGCAAGCCTCACCGTCGTCTATCCAGCAAGGAGGCTGCTAGCTATGTGTTTGCCTCGATGTGGACACCTGTGATCATGCTACTCCTCGGCGGCTTCACGATTGCGGCTGCGCTGAGCAAATACAACATTGCGAAGATGATGGCGACCTTCGTGCTTTCCAAGGCCGGCACCAAACCAAGGACGGTGCTCCTTACAAGCATGGGAGTTGCGACATTTGCCAGTATGTGGATCAGCAATGTTGCCGCACCGGTGCTTTGCTTCAGCATCATACAGCCGATCCTGCGGAACCTGCCGTCCGACAGCGACATGTCCAAAGCGTTGTTACTGGGCATAGCACTGGCATCTAACATTGGTGGAGCTGCTTCGCCAATTGCATCACCGCAAAATCTTATCGCACTGGAGAACATGGAGCCTCAACCCGGATGGGGGACATGGTTCTTCATTGCCCTACCCGTGTGTATCATCAGCATTCTCATGATCTGGGTGTTGCTGCTGGTGACATTCAGACCAGGTCGCAACACCACCATTGTTCCAATCAGGCGTATGAAGGACAAGTTCACCGGCATTCAGTGGTTCATATCGATAGTAACGCTTGTCACTATCGTGCTTTGGTGTGTCAGCCATGAACTAGAGGGCATTTTCGGGGACATGGGAGTTGTTGCTATCATTCCGATAGTTCTCTTCTTTGGTACGGGAATCTTGACGAAAGAAGATTTCAACAACTTCCTATGGACGATCATCATCCTTGCAGCTGGTGGCCTAGCGCTGGGCAAAGCCGTCAACAGCTCTGGGCTACTCAGGACTATTGCGATCGCCATCACGAACGAAGTCTCGGGTCTGTCGCTATATGGCGTCACGTGTGCCTTCGCTGCGTTGATCGCAATCGTGGCAACTTTTATCAGTCACACTGTGGCTGCGCTGATCATCCTGCCGCTGGTTCGAGAGGTAGGAGCGGGCATGGCTGAGCCGCACCCCAACCTCCTTGTCATGGCTTCCGTGTTGATGGCATCCGCTGCCATGGGCTTGCCAACGAGCGGATTTCCCAACATGAGTAAGTCACACATCATCATTCTAGAGTGCTCATGCTGATCTAGTCGCAGCTGCCATCATGATGGAAGATCCTCAAACAGGCCAACGGTATCTGCAAGTTCGGCATTTTTTGACGAGAGGAGTGCCGGCCAGTATCATGGCATACGGCGTGATCATAAGCGTTGGTTATGGCCTGATGATTGCGGTCGGTTTCTAGCGCAACGGCATGGCCTTAGAAGATAGAGTCTTGAGCAATCTGCAGACATGCAATGCTATTTGCACACCCGAGATCTCGTGCCGCGTGCTGCTTTCATCTCGTCGTATCCCGCTGAGTGCGAACAAGTTCAATGCGCACGTCAAATGCTCGTGTAAGCCGTCCGACAGAGATGCACACCAACACCCTCTCCTCTTGCTCTAGCGACTGCCGGCACATGACGTGGTGTTGGAGTTCAGCTCTCGTACTGTGCAATGCCTTCACCCTGCCTCCTCTGGGTCTTCCTCGCCATACATCTCTTCCTCCCGCTCTTCCGCATCTTTACCCGATTTCGTCTTGACACTTTCGGCCGCCTTGTCCTCGTCCATCTTCTGCGTCAGGTAGGCATTGACCTCATCCTGAAGCTTTGTGGTATTGGCACGCAGCGCGGCGAGATAGGATGTCTTTTGCTCCACGCTGGCCCTGGCTTCCGGCAAAGGCGGTAGTTGGGAGGAGAAGCTCTGCGTCGCTTTGGGCGACGTGTAGTGCGCAACGAGTGGTGAGGCGCTCATGGTGCTGCACTTCAGTGATCTTTGGAGTGCTGTTGTGAAGACACATTGTCTGAGGTCTCTGGAAGTGAAGTGGAGCCGAAAGCTTCAGCTTCTCGCGAAGTCGTCCGACGGCCTTTGCCAAACACTTTCTCTTCTTTCGTCCAGAACACGACACAGCTTGAGATTGGCTCGCCTGCATATGGGACGTCTAGGGCACAGATGAGTCTGTACAGGATTCACGAGCCCACGGCGTGTCCGCACGTGTCGTATCAGAAGTCATCCTTCCCACGCTGATCATCACCCTCTCCCACGCCTGGATTGCTTTGCCCCAAACAGGGCCCGCCAGCGATGACCAAGGGACCATGAAGCTTCGCTCTTGCTGGGGCAGAATCCTCTCATACGCACCCAATGCTCGTCATGACCCGAACTCAGGATGCTGAAGGAGCGAGAGTGCCGGACGATCGCTGACTGAAGTTTCATGCTCCGTTGTGGTTTGGCTCGCCGGCCTGATCAGACCACGGCCGCAACTCCCAGCACCATGGCTTCCGCAGCAGCCATTCGTTGCAAGGTTTGCAGCTTGCTACTACGTTCACCCAGTGATGGACGGCTCAGTCAGGATGGCAGTCTATGCGAGATCATCCATCAGTCCTGGTCCCAGGCTGATCGTGGGTTCAGCGCTGCTGACGGAGGCCAACAGGCCAAATGGGAACCCTGAATAAGTGTTGTGGCTCCTGGCATCAACATGATGGCCACTGTACACGTTGTGGCATCAGGCAGTGTCTTCTTAAGGTGACGATATCCCTTCACAGCTAACACATCCAGTCCCCTGCAGCACTTTCGCTTCCACAACTTGATTGAAGAAGTTGAGCCAGCCACATTTCACAAAATGTTCGTCGCACCTGTCGTGATGCCGTACGATCAGCAAGCCTACTGGACAGAACGATATGGAGGCCAACACGCCTATCGAAAATGCAGCAGGTTGGTTTTCTATCTTTACAATGGCAGACGGGCACTGGCCACTAAGGACTGGCAGCAAGCCCTCATACCCTACAGAAAGGACACCTCTCAATCCCCCTTCCAGCTCGAAGGCAACAATGAAGTCGGCCAGTAGCAGGAAGTCGATATTCAGCGGTCTTTCCCGCGTCTTTACTCAGCGCAGCAGCTACGATAGCATCCGCTCTTCGACGGACTCGTAGCCGAAACAAAAAGCGCTTTTGCCGCGATACATATGTAGCACGAAATGGACGTGCGATGCTCGCGAAACAATTCGCACTAGATCTATGAGTAGACTGGCCAGCCTCCGGTGATCAACCAGTTACTGCATAATACGGGTGTGATCCACCACATTGTATTCGAAATATGAACGTTGATGCCTGTGCAGACGAATTGTACGGCTTCTCGGTCTTGTACCACCATCCGCATTCTTGCAGCCCACACCACATTGCAACTGATAACATCACGCACTTCAGGAGCAGCACAAGCCACGACGCTGGGGTTCGAGGAGATCTGAAGTGGCACGTCCGCCTCTCGAGGGATGGCGGCATTGCAAATTGCACGTCTGAGTGTGCGCTTCTTTACGAAGCATATCCCTCAGGACTATAATTTGTCACCGAACGAACACCTTAGCCGTTGAGTACGATGCGATTGTCGTGGACCTTACCGTCCCTCTTCTTCCAGCTGCCAGCTGCTCTTGCTAGAGGCTTAACACGCGTAAGCCATATTTCCCATCGAACGTCACATTGACTGACGTGGTGAGACAGCCTGATCTTGATGGATGTACCGTGAGCCATGGCGTTGGAATGCAAAGCCTCGGCCGTCACGACGAAGCACGACCAGAAAGCTCCTATACCACGACTAGTCCTGATCTTGCCGCTCGAGACGCCTACGCCCAAGCTGCACAGTTCATCTACCTCACCTCAATATAGATGGTGACGCAGACTATCGTGAGCAGCTACTCAGTCGCGAATACTCTTGTCATGACGCGGTACCAGACCTACACCTCCAGCATCACCGTCACTGCAACTACAGTGACTACTTTACCGAGTGCACCTCTCCAACCACAACCTGGCAGTTGACGGCTGCACCACCTACCACCGTCGTCGCCAAAAAATTCAGCACACTTACCGCGACCACGACGATACCGAACACGGCATTCCTGTGGTCACTATCACGCCGACCGTGCTTTATGCGCAGAAAGTAACGGTCACGCCGGCGTTTCGTTGAGCGATGGGGGCTCGTGTTGTGTTCGAAGGCAAAGTGATCGCGAAGTCAAGTGAAGTAAAGTGAAATCGGAGAGGTCTCGTCACTGCAGCGTGATGTGAAGGAAACATATGGCGAAACGAAGCTAGAGATGTTTGGGAATATTTGTTGTTGGGTGTGAATGAACAGAGCATCCAATCGCGCCTGCCAACGTCTTACATGCACTGGAGTTATAACGATGTCGCTTTTCAGCCCTCTTCGGGTTCAGAACTCGTGACGTGATGTTGTTCTCGAAGTGATTTCAGTATCTTGACTTCCTGGATGTTGTTGTTGAAGCTTAGTGGAAGTGGACCCTTGATCTGCGGAGGCCTCGCCTCGAACACGAACTTCGAGCAGCCAAAAACCAAGACCATCCATTGTCAACTGCTTCATACGCCAGGCTCCCGCTATACCGTCCGCCACGCCTGCACTACTCAACGGTTGCTGCAGTACGATATGCTGACCGAACGACGATAAGCCAGAACCACTTTTGCGACTGAGGTCCTCGCGACCGCGACAATGAGCTCCCGTATGCAACACATACATGGCCGTAGCGAAGAAAGGCGCCTATGCTGACATCGGTGACAACACACAGTCAAGCAATTCATCCGCAATGTGCGCGCCGCAAAGACCATCGCCGACGAGAGGGCCGTCGTGCAAAAGGAGAGCGCGGCTATAAGAGCGAGCTTCAGGGAGGAATCGCACAACTCAGACTTGCGGTAGGAGCACATGCGAACACACTGTGGGGGGAAGACGTACGGGCACATGCTCACACTTGACTGCGCAGACGCAACAACGTCGCCAAACTCCTCTACCTCTTCACGCTGGGCGAGCGAACTCACTTCGGCCAGATCGAATGCCTCAAGCTACTGGCCTCGCCTCGTTTCGCCGACAAGAGATTAGGCTACTTGGGTACAATGCTGCTGCTGGATGAGAACCAGGAGGTGCTAACCCTCGTCACGAACTCGCTGAAGAACGACCTGAACCACAGCAATCAATACATCGTTGGCCTTGCGCTATGTACCCTTGGAAACATCGCCTCGATCGAGATGTCCCGTGATCTCTTTCCAGAAGTCGAGACTATCCTCTCCTCGTCGAATCCCTACATTAGACGGAAAGCAGCATTGTGTGCGATGCGCATTTGCAGAAAGGTGCCGGATCTGCAGGAGCATTTCCACGACAAGGCGAAACTTCTCCTCAACGATCGGAACCACGGCGTGCTTCTCAGCGGACTCACGTTGGTCGTCAGCATGTGCGAAGCCGACGAGGAAGAGGGCGGGGAACAAGGAGTCGTAGAGATGTTCAGGCCGTTGACATCTAGCTTGGTGAAAGTGCTCAAGGCCCTCTCGCAGTCCGGCTATGCACCAGAGCACGATGTCACTGGAATTACCGACCCTTTCTTGCAGGTCAAGATCTTACGCTTGTTGAGAGTGCTTGGAAGAGGAGATCCCCATACAAGTGAACAAATAAACGACATTTTGGCTCAGGTAGCCACCAACACCGAATCGTCAAAGAACGTGGGCAACTCCATCCTCTACGAAGCCGTGCTGACCATTCTGGACATTGAGGCCGACTCTGGGTTGAGGGTGCTTGGTGTCAACATTCTTGGAAAGTTTTTGACCAACAGAGACAACAACATTCGCTATGTTGCTCTGAACACACTACTCAAAGTTGTTGCAATTGAACCGAATGCTGTGCAACGACATCGGAACACTATCTTGGACTGTCTGCGGGATCCGGATATCAGTATACGAAGGCGAGCACTTGACTTGAGCTTTACCTTGATCAACGAGTCGAACATTCGAGTTCTGATCAGAGAGCTGCTCGCCTTCCTGGAAGTGGCAGACAATGAGTTCAAGCCTGTCATGACTTCTCAGATTGGCGTGGCTGCAGATCGTTTTGCACCCAACAAACGATGGCACGTGGACACTATGCTTCGTGTTCTCAAACTCGCTGGCAACTACGTGAAAGAGCAGATATTGTCGTCTTTTGTCCGTTTGATCGCAACCACCCCGGAGTTGCAGACCTACTGCGCACAGAAGCTGTATGCAGCTCTGAGAGAAGACATCAGTCAAGAAGGTCTGAATCTTGCCGGTGCCTGGGTCATTGGCGAGTATGGAGACGCACTCCTCAAAGGCGGTTCCTATGAAGAGGAAGAACTCGTGAGGGAGGTCAAAGAGAGTGAGATTGTCGATCTGTTCACAACGATTCTCAACTCTAGCTACTCTGGCACAAGCGTGACCGAGTACATCATCACAGCAGCAATTAAGCTGACAACGCGCCTACAAGACCCTGCCCAGGTGGACCGGCTGAGACGACTGTTGCTTAGTCGACAAGCAGATCTAAACGTCGAAGTACAGCAGCGCTCTGTTGAATACGGCAATCTGTTTGGCTATGATCAAGTACGGAGGGGTGTCCTGGAACGTATGCCGCCGCCAGAGATCCGGGAAGAGCAAAGAGTCCTTGGCGAGGCAACCAAGAAGCGTCACAGCAAGCTGCCAGCGAAGAAGAAACCAAGCCAGATCACAGAGCAGGATATGCTGCTCGACCTTGTGGGCGGAGATTCGGACCTTCCAACAGCCGGCACAAGTGCAACGATGAATGAATCGCAGGCCAACAATGCTGACCTACTTGCGGACATCCTCGGCGGAAGTGACACTTTGGCGTCGCCAGTGCAGCAGAGCGCATCTCCACTCAATGGAACTGCACGACCGCAAAGTAACATGGACTCGATCATGGATCTTTTTGGTGCTCAGCCATCGGCATCACCCGCATCGTCAACACAGCCTGCGCAGTCATCTGCTGCTTCGAACGACATCCTCGGTGGGTTCGGAGGCGCAACAGCACAATCCCAACAAGCACATACAGCCTACGACAAAAATGATCTCTTTATCGCCTTCAACGTCCAGCGGAGCACACAAGCTGTGCAAGTCATGGCTCGATTCCAGAACACTGGCAACTTTGCAACGTTGAGCTCCCTCAATTTGCAAGCGGCAGTGCCCAAGACACAAAAGCTACAACTGCAGGCCATCAGCTCGTCTGAGCTTCAGGGAGGACAAGAGGCCACGCAACAAATGCGGATCACGGGCATTCAAGGAGTGAGTTATCTGCGATCCCGCATGACCATCACAGTAGATGCTAACGGCCATTCAGGCTCCTCCTGCAAAGTTGCGGTTACGTTTGAAGATCACATACGCCAAGGATGGCGGTGCCCCGGTCACCGAACAAGTGGATTGGAGCGAACCCGTATAGGTGGCGACAGCAGGCGTCGAATTGTGCTTAGCATGCAACAATGTGTTGCATGCGAGCATCTCATAGCGCTCGCCATAGAATTGAATGATATGGCAAAGCTGTGCCCGACAGCAGGTTTGAGCGAGCCATCTTCGGGACCTTGATCCTCTTCACGCCGCCTATCGATGCACCGTCGATAGCTCGGTAGCTTATCCCCGGGAAATGTGGCTGTTCACATTGCCCAAGCCTTGAGGTTCTGTTGAAGGTCCGCCTTTGTGGCAGTGCCAGCAGTTGGGTATGAGGTTGAGCCACAAATCCGCTCCTTCTTTGAACTTCCTGACCTGAATGCATCCCTGTCATGGAGCGCTCAAGTTTTACCGCCGCCCTTCGCTGCCCAATTCGTAGGGGCATCCTTCACCACCTTGCCATCGTGCACCAGCACCCCCTCCCCAGTCCTATCCTCAACAAGCTTGAAGTACTCCAACGGCACAACCCCATGCGCATTGCCTTCACTCAAAATGACTCGGTTATCACTCAACCAGAACTTGATCCCGGCCTCCATAGCTTTCACTATGTCAAGGAACATTAGCACTGTAGATGATTTGCGCATGCCAGAAATCACGGGCGCTGCTGCTGCTGCTGCCGTTTGCTCCGCTGTATCGTCCTTCTCCACGATTGATTTGAACCCCGCCGGTAGTCCTGAAGCAAAATGAACATGATTCCGCGTCATGGGTTTGAGACCTCCCGATGCCACGATTTGCGGCCACGCCGAATGTGTCGTGCCGTGGATCGCTGCCGGGGGCACATTCTCCGCCGTGATGGGTTTCAATAATCCTTCGCTCTCAACTTTCAAACTGTGGCCTTGGTTCGCTCGGACGAGGTAATCTTTCGGATCGTTTGACGTGAAATCTGCAGGTCCTGTCGGTTCTGCATTGCTATCCAAAGAGGAGGCAAGAACCATGGTGAAGCGCTGCTTGTCGTTGTCCTGGACGATGGAGCGGATTTCGTCGAATGTCACTTTGAGGGATTTGAGGTTCCGGTTGGCGAGGACGTCGGAGACGCTGATGAAGCCTCCGCGGCCGAGGACGAGGCCTTCTTTTTCGGCGCCGTGGCGGAGAAGCCAGGCGATCTTTTTAGAGACTTGCACGTCCCGTGGGAGGGGGCCACGGTTACCTCTGCCTGGCATCTTGGGAAGGGAGGGGTGGTGGAAGTCGAGGTCGTAGTTATGTTGTTCCAAGGAAGAGAATAGACGATTAAGTGATATATGCAGGCAACTGCTCTGCTTTGTTGCCGGAGATCAGTCGTTGTTGCGGTGGTATGTGGCGGTGTTGGTGACGGCTTTGGAACAAAATTTGTGTTCCAGCGCGGGTTTTGTTTCGGAGCGAACATGAAGCTTCACATGCAACCCACACACACAGGAACATTTGGAACCACAGAATGACTCACTGTAACATCCGATTTCTGGCACCGAACAGCACGGCACCAACAGTGGACGCAAGCAACATCGAATCCACTGTATAAGAAAGCATGCATAAGATCGCTGATCATACAGTATATTCCTTCTGGCACCATCAAAAGTGCTGCAGCCAACTCATAGTCGTAACAGTCATCGTTGTCAACACGATCCTAAGCCTACTTCTGCTGAGCTTCACCCTCCTTCTTACCGCCCCCAAACATCCCACCAACATATCCGCCGGCGCTCTTTGCTCCCGACCAGACGCTGTTGCCGGCACTTTGAGCGCCACTGGCTACGGCCTGCCCACCAGCCTGTGCGTTGTTGACGACAGGATCAGTCACAGACGAAGCTGCACCACCGTAAGAGCCGTCGGTGCCCTTACCCTTACGCTCGGCTCGGTTGATGCCTTCTTTCGAGAACGTGTCGCCAACCGGCTGCAAGATGCCTCCCTTGCCGAATTGCTGGCCGACTGCGTTATTGACGCCGTCTTGCAGTGTATCGACCTGTTCGATGCCAGTGACCTTTGACTTGTCGAGGGTATCTGCACTCACGTCAGTCGCATCGTCGATGATTGATCCTCGGCAATACGGTCGAACCTTTCGTGGCATAGCTAGCCTTGTTATCGTTCGTGAACCATTTCAGATACATGTCCTCAACCCATGGCATCCAATTCTCCTTTTGATGTTGGTAGCCCTCGCTGATCCACTCCATATATGTCTTTCCCTTCTTCTGATCGCTGGGCAGCGAGTTGTACGCTTCTTTCTTCTGATCCTCGGTCATGGCATTCCACTTCTCCGTGCCTGCTCCCGCAGTGCTTTGCGCCTGGTTGCCGGCTTGTTTGAGTTGGTCTGCCATCATAAAGAAGCACGATGTATCTGTTTGATGTGTTCGCGCGAAGGTGTGAGCTTGAGCAACTTTAAGGTCGTCAGTCTTTATGTTGAAGTAGTCGGTGCAGAAACCCAAGAGGTTGAACGTCTACTTATCTTGCACAGTACCAACCGGTTTACACTGCTGTCACTACCAACGCGACGCGTCCTGCTGCCATGCTCATGCCCACACATGTGTAACACTTGATCCCGACCCACGATGGTACGTCACAAGGTGCAAAGATGAGAGCATTGCTGTAAGTCACGCAACCTGGTTGGCTGTTTCTTCCCTGTCGCAGATCACCCAAAGCCTGTGGCGCAGCCGCTCTTCCCAGCTCTTCCAAGTTTTGCGACTCGGCCTGACGCAAAGGTACGCCATCGAACGTCGTCGAAAATTTTGGGCTCTACGCGCAGGTTGATACCGTTGACTGCACTCACTAAGTAAGATGTCTCGTTGTATCTAAAAAGTCTTCGTGTGCTACTCGTAACATGTGACGACTATCAGCAACCAGAGGCTCGGTACGTTGTGAGGTAGCCCACTCGGTACTATACACACCATCATGCATAGACCCATTGCCCATTTCGCCGTAAAAGCGTATATGGAATCGCCTTGGGTGTATCATCTGACAGTAAAACACTGTCATCGCTCAATACGCCGTAAACAAGAGTACCGCCTCGCCGACATGTGAGACTCCATCGAAAGCGAGTCCATCAAATCCGTCGAAACCTATTCGACTATGACATGGCGTCTCTGGCTCAAGCTTGTTGTTCTACCGGGCAGGTCGGGTCTTCGTGAACTATACTGGTCATTGCTGTAGTGACCAAGTGAAGTAATGCGTCGTCGCGGCTGAGAAGGCGTGTTGTATTCTGAAGGACCATCGTCTTTCTCCATGACGGGTGGTGTGGATTCGTTGTCGAAAAGTCTCCGGCGGCGTCCTCCAGACCCAATCGAAGTTATGCGAGGTGTGTCACGATTGCGCTCGAAGGCTGCTTCATTGGTCTTGATCGTGAGGCTCTCTCGGAGACTGGGCGTCCTTAAAGCTGCGGGTGACCTGTTTTCGTTCGTGATCCGAGATTTGCTGCGCAGGGCTCCAACATCTGTCGTGGCGCGAGAAGGCGGTCGAAAGTTGTTGGAATCTTCGTCACCGCTGATATCGTCTTGTCTTTGGCGACTGCTGAACACACTGTTCGGTGCTCTGCTAACACGACGTGGCTGCTGTAAGTATGCGGGGTTCTGTATGTTCTCCTGCTCTCCAGAAGACACGTCCCCCACGCTACCGCGTGGACTGATATTGTCAGCAAAGGGGATCGTGTTGCCACCCAGTATGCTGCTCTTCCTCGCCTCCAGTCGGCTCATGGGCCTTCCAGTGCTGCTGCTTCTCTGGGCAAAGTTGCCAGAAGAGTATCGAATTGACGGCGAGTCCAGCATAGAAGTCTCGATCATTGGAGCTGGGGATGCGAGGACACTCGGAGCTTCGTGTTTCCCTTCGCAAAGTGCCAGACACAACTCGGTGAGATTGCGACACATGTTATCGACCTTGCGCCTTACATGACGATCAGATACAGTGAGACCGTTAATGATTGACGCAGCCGAGTAGTTAGTACCCTGAGGGCCAGCGCTGCTGGTGATGGCTGCTAGCTGTAAAGCGTCGGAGGCGGTCGCATCCAGCGTCCGCATCAGACTAGCATTGAGCAGAGGCCTGGCTTTCTCTAGCGCGGTGTGTAGTGGAGGGTGAATGTCAGCGATGGTCTTGGTTATAGACGCCGTTTCGGGCGCCGTTGGGGTGGGTTTCTTGCTCTCCGACTGCGGCTTCCGCACATTCTTGGGAGAGGAGTCAATGGTGGTGGGAGCCGTTGTTGCGGTTCGTGGGCGGTCGCTAGAGTCTCCAGACGCGGCTGCACTCGAAGATGTATGAGCTTGTCCATTGAATTCCAGACTCTTGATCCGTGATTTCAAATCGTCAAGCTCGTCCCACACGGTCTCTGCAGGCTGCGACTCGTTAGAAGTGGAGTCGGCCTGCTTTGGGTCCGAGTCTGCTGTGGGAGACTCCTCGTCTCCAAGGGATTCTCCGAGGGGCTCCATAGTTCTGCTCGGCGTGACGGTCGTCCCGAATGACGGTCGTCGGCGCCCGTAGTTGGATAGCTCTGGTGAGTGCAGACGCTCACGGAGGCCCGAAGGCGAAGCAGGAGAACGATTGGGGGCCGCGGAACAACGACGCGACCGGCCTGAATTGGATTGCCCGGAGACGGAAACGTTGTCGCCAAACGTGAACGTGGTCCGGTTTGTGGGACTCTTGTACTGGTCCATGTGTCGCTGGAGGTCTGTAGATGCTCTGTTTGTGTGTAGGCGCGAGGAGGGTCGCGTATAGAGGTGGCCGCTGGTGCTGGGGCGGTGATCGTTCGCGTTGTTCACCACGATATCGGCAGGCAGAGACCTGCGCTTGCCTGAGTAGGATGCGCGACTGCTCGAGCGCAGACGCTGGCGCTGGCGCTGGCCAATCTCTTCGTCTGAGATCATGTTCTCGTCGAAGTCGTTGTCCGCTGCCACTTCGATAAACAAATCTCCGTTCCTGGTTCCGCCGGTGGGGCGCGACATGACTGTTGTCTCGCGCCTCTCCTGCGACGGTGCGCGACTCTCGAGCTTCGACAGGGTGCGCACGTCCACCTGGACGATGGGCGTGGTGGGCAGCGATTCTGGCCGCTGTTTCTCCGCGAGGGCGCGATTATCGTTCCAAGCGGCGGACTTGGAGCTGGGCGCGGCGCAGGATGCTACTAGTAAGATGGCATTGTTGATTCTGGCCTTGTCGGAGGGGAGGACGCTGGTGCTGCTGCGCTTGCGCGACGCCGACGACGTGGAGATGCAACGCGCTCTGCTGGCGGGGCGGCTCACCTGCGCTGCTCCTACATATACTTCGGCGGGTGCTGCTACTGCTGCTGCTGATGTAGACGGGCGACGCTCAGAGCCCAATGCAGGAGGCGGGTTGTTGCTCTCGTCAACATCATTACCTGCTGCAGCGTGCAGGGGGATACGCGCTTGTGATGCGATTGACGCAGGCCGACCAAGTCTGCTGTCCTTGAGAAACCTCGCTGGAATCGCAGGCGTCGGCGGCACGTCCTTCTGGGGAGGTGAACTTATTCGTCGCAGCCGAATCGTCTCTGCGGATGCTCGTCCACGCGAATGGCTGCGCGACCGCGTACCAGCAGCAGAGAGCTGCTGTTGCTGTTGCTGTGGCTGTGGCTGTTGCTGTTGCTCTCGCGGCGCTGCTGCACGTATCGGCGACGGTGATTGGCTTGTTGGTGCTGCAGCAGGTCGCCCAGGTCTTGGGCTCCGTCCTACTAACGTCTCATCTCCCGGGCTGGCATCGTAAAAGTCCGCCGAGTCGCTCCCGGTCGACGACATTATTGCTTTCTCTCATCGACAGAAACACGCCTCGGATTATTGTTGGGAACGAGGCAGACCGCGCGAAGGCGCCAGGTCCCGCTGATATATTCCAATCTATCATGCTTCAGAACCCCCAAACCCGTACTACTGCGCTGGCTCCGCCCGCGGTATGCTTCATTACTTGGACCTGGCCTCCCGCCAAAGTTCACTAGGCAGGGTCCCATCAGCAGGGGACATTATTAGTAGTCGTCGCGGACAAGACACCAATGCGGCAAGCTGCTAGAGTCATGGAGTTGAGGTCAAAGACTGGGTTTGACTTGCGCGACATCGACAAAGTCGTCTGCTCATGAGCCTTCACGAGCCGTCTTCAGCCAGGGCTGATACACGGGAAATACGCTAGAGCGAATCACCGTTCTATGGAATTGTCACCGTTCTGGCGGCACTTGGAGCAATTCTACGGCAGAGATCAGCGCCACTATAACGCCAGAGGCTACAACTCCCGACCAAATCAACGACGATGAGCGCCTGCGACGGTGACCGAAAGCTTCCCCTCGCTGCGTATCTGCTGCCAATGGTGCTGCACGCCGCGGTTTGGACAATGTCTCTGCTGCACAGGCGACAGCGATAATGGCATACAACCGCACCATCACCAGCGACGATGCTGATTTTCGGACCATCTCAAAAGATTCGCATACGAAGCTACATGCGGGCATATTCCCCCGCGAGCAATGCACAAATGCATCCTCTACTATCACCCATAAACTTCAGGTATCGACCACCTCGGCGTCAACCTAATCAAGACTTGTGAACCTTAATGTAATTCCGTTTGCACGAAGCCCAGATCTGTGCTCTCACGCCACGTGTCTGCAGATTGATGGCGTGCCGTTGATCGAGCTATCGACTTCGTTTCATGAAGATGACCATATCGCTGCTCCGTGAGGGCGCGCTTCACTGGCGCTTTCTAGGCTAGCTTTGCCGAATAGCTCGACCATCGAGCCGGCAATGACAGAGTAGTGAGTTCTCGGACGTGTTATGTAGAGTGATGCGGCGCCACACGAAGGTCCTATTGACCAGAGCATGCACTGACGCCTTGCAATTGAGATGACCTCGACGACGACGCATCAGGGGAGGATTCCAGATCTGTCAACGAGCGACGTCCAGACGCGTGAGGACGAACACGTAACGGTATTGTGCAGTTCGCAGTCTTGCTTGCACAGAACGTGTGCATAGACGAGGCCTATTTGGAAAAAGACCGAGCCAAGCACCCCGACGAATCGCACAGTTGCGAATTGATTGGATGGGAGTTTGAACACGATCGACGGTGATACCTCGCGCTCAAAGGAGCACCGAGAGAGTGCTTCGTGAGAGCTTGTTGTGGCCGACGGGGATGAACCGCTTTCAGTAGGTGCAGGATCGACCGAATCAGAAGGTGCTTGGAGCAACGGCACGGTAGCAGTGCAGGCAATTTTCGCCGGGCTTGATGCAGCCGCCGAGGGAATCATTTCCGATCTGAAGGTGGGCTTCCACGACTGCGCAGTCGCGGTTGTCTCTGGCCGATCTGACGGGTGACAGGCTTAGGTTGTAAGACGTGGCCTCAGGATAATACCGCAATGCGCATCTGCTGAACCACCAATATCAGACATAGAAAGGCGTCGCGCGGAAATAACACGCAGCAGGTTTGATACCTGCAGGTACGTACAGTGGGAAAGTCTTCGCACTTGCCGCAGCTTTCCTTTGGGTTAAAAATAAAAGGTACGTTCTGTCGGAGAAGACCCTCTTGGATTCCATGCTTGCGAGCACCATGTATATGAGCCTGGTATGCGGCGATACTGTCGATCGAGAACGAGTCCATGATGCTGTAGAAAGGCCGGCTGGTCCAGAATGACCATGTGCGACTATCTCCGCTGCAGAGCGTATACTCTGACAGGATAAAGGTCTTTCGGAAAGCCCTTTTGAAGCTCTGTACTGATCAGTCGCAGCTTCGCATTCTCAAAGACCTTCCTGAATTTGACGTCCGTTCTTGTGACGCTGCTGTCGGTCTCGTCGTAGACATCTTCACACAGGGCAGTATTACTCAGGTTCTCCTTGACGATGATCCAGCCATTGGGTTTGAGGTGCGCTTGTATGCGTTGCAGATACTCCACCAATTGTACGTCTGTCAGTTGTCCCACGCACCACTGGTTCCATATGACATCGTATTGGTGCTCAGGATGCCACTGCTCCAATCCGACGTTGTATATCTTTCCCACACACGGCTCGTTCTTGACCTGGTCCGTGAAGGAGACCACAGGCTCCACGATATCAACCTTCTCCGCAACTTTGCTCAGAAAGCCCGTTGTGATTCTGCCAATGCCTGCGCCGCAGTCTGCTACTCGCTGCAGTTTGCCAGCGCTGAGAGGGTACGTCTTCGATTGCCGTCGTAGCTTCGCCAGGAAGTTTGCTGAGCCTTGTAGATCGACGCGACTGACTTGGGGGTAACCGCCTAAGACTCCATCGACGGTAGCAGCTGTGCTTGACCAGTATGCGATAGCGGCCGTGTGATTGATCAGAGAATCTGGCGCGGCATTGGGATCTGATAGTGGAATCTCGACGGCCATGTCTTCGCCGTTTTCGCTGCTAGGTTCACCGCCGATGCGCGACTTCTTGACTGATAATTCCTCCTCGTTGCTGGCCTTGCGTTTGGGAGAGCCCGGCATGATGTTTGTTGCAGTTGATACCTAGTTTTGGGAGGACGAACCCAAGCGCAAATCCACGGAAATCCCGAAGCAACGGTTCGGCGTGTCGGCCACTCTTTCTTGTCGCGCACATCGCTTCACTCCTTCCTGCTCACTCCTGCCATCACGACATGGAGCTCAGACACCTGCACCGTAACCTCATGACGTCCTGTTCGCTTCAATGGCGATCAACACATCAAGCTTCGCAATTGGAGCTCCAGCAGAGAACGATGACAGCTCGAAGACATGTCCCCTCATCTCATCGGCAATAAACATCCTGTTCCCCTCTGACCTTAAGCGCACTGGCCACAGCAAACGCGAGAAGGACACTATGTACTTTTGCTGTCCACCAAGGTAGTATTGTGATCTGTTCGTACTCTCCTACCTGTTCTCATCTTGTGTTTGCGAGAACGACACCCAAAGACATGGCAGGCTTTCACGATTCAGCGCCTCGAACGCTAGACGAGGTGTGTCCCTACTGTGCTCAATGCAGAGATGTTTTGGCTTACATGGAACAAGATGATGGGAAAAGATCCAACCTTGGTTGTAGATGGCATTCCTGACGATGCTAACGGCCCTACGCCTAATCCTCCCGAGCGATACAGCGAGCCATTACACCATTCCTGGATACCACTGTACAAGAAGCCAATGAGAACGCCCACGAGAAAGCTTCGAATAGCATGCATTGGAGCTGGCATTAGTGCCATGAACCTGGCATACAAGATCTATCATGAATGGCAGGACTCCCTAGGAGACACTACAGAACTGGTCATCTACGAAGCTAACAAGGACCTGGGGGGCACGTGGGTAAGTTCGAGAGATAGAAGGATGTAAATTCTTCGGAATAGGCCAGCACTAATTGTTGGAACCTTTGCTGCTGGTATATGAATGTGGCTGACACCCTTCTGTTTGGATAGCTCGTGAACACATATCCAGGAGTTGCTTGTGATGTGCCTGCCCACATCTACACATTTCCCTTCGAACCAAACAGCCATTGGTCCAAGTTTTACGCATCAGGAGAGGAGATCCTGGAGTACTTCAAAAAGGCCGTGGCGAAGTGGGACCTGGCGAGGGATGTCAAGTGCGGCCATCGAGTTTCCAAAGCACAATGGAGCGAAGACGAGGGCAAATGGCATCTTACTATGGACACGAAAGACGGACCGGTTGAAGACATTTGTGATGTCTTCGTGTCCGCTGTAGGCTTCCTCTCTAAGTGGCGATGGCCGGACATACCTGGTGTGGACGAGTTCAGTGGCACCTTGATGCATTCAGCAGCTTGGGATAGTGCTTTCGACTCAACGAACAAGAAGATTGGGTGAGTTACGAATGGTGCAACTCATCGTTAGTGTCAAGCATGACGCGCCTCTCTCACTGTAGCTCCCTGCTGCCGCGGCCTTGCCACATGGTTCTCGAGTATGGCTAACATCTTTGTGCGTGAAGTGTCATAGGCAACGGCAGCTCTTCCATCCAGATCATCCCTCAAATCGTCGAAAAGGCCACCCACTTGACCAACTTCATCAGAAACCCAACCTATATCACAGCAGGTCTAGGATCCGGTATCATCGGCGGCAAGACCCAGTACATCTACAGCGAAGAGGAAAAGACAAAGTTCCACGAAGACCCGGAAGCATTGAAAGCTTACCGCAAAAGGATACAGGCAGGCTCTAATCGTGCCTTTGACATGTTCGTCAAACACTCCGAAGCACAAGAAGCAGGCCGCAAGATCACTGCCGACCAAATGAAAGAGAAGCTGGGCAACGACGAAGGCTTGGCGAGTAAGCTGATACCAGACTACGAAGTTGGATGCCGTCGTGCGACTCCCGGGCCAGGCTACCTCGAGGCCTTCAAGAGGGATAACGTTTCCCTCGTGACAGATCCAATAGAACGCATCGAAGCCCAAGGGGTCCGCACCGCAGATGGTACACTCCACGATTGCGATGCAATCGTCTGCGCCACAGGCTTCGATGTATCTCATCGGCCTCCCTTCCCACTAATTGGTCGAGACGGTGTGACACTCTCACAATATTGGGAGAAAGAGCCCATGTCCTACCTATCGCTTTGCGCCGCCGGATTTCCCAATTTTTTCACTTTCTCTGGTCCCAACGCACCCGTAGGCCACGGATCGTTAATGGCGGGGCTCGGCTGGAGTGCGAACTACATCTGTCAATGGGTCAAGAAGATGGCAGAGGAAGACATCAAAGCCATAGACGTGAAGCAGGAAGTGTTGGAGGAGTTCAATACATACAGCGATGAAATCATGCAGACGTTGGCATGGTCTGGAGGTTGCCACAGCGTATGTTTTGTCCGCTCTTCAGTACTGCTTGAAGATGGGTTTGCTGACGCTTTTTCCCAAGTGGTACAAGAACCATCGCAAGGACGGAAAAGTCACTGCAGTCTGGGCTGGGAGCGTGATATCCTACCACGACATGATCGAGCATATACGGCCCGAAGACTTCGAGATCAAGTACAGGACGAAGAACCGGTTCAGGTTCATGGGCAACGGCAGAACGTTACGGGAGTACGACCCAGACGCAGATCTTGCATGGTACCTTACAAAGTGATAAAGTGGAGACACGGAACTCACTCGGACCACTTGGCATTGAGCTTTTCTTCTGTTGCTGTACAGAGGTCTGGGGTACTAGAATGGATATGCTACAAGCTCAGCTTTCTCCTGGCCGAGTCAAAGGTCGCGAACGCCCAACCCTCTAATCAACAAGTAGACTTTGTAGCCTGGCTTCTGTTGACATTACCTGTAAAGGCGTTAGCAGATATCCTAGATAACAGAGGGAAGTAATAGCACTTACATCAACAGCTTGTCTGACCTCCAGTACCCTTCGACACTCGCTAACCCAGTCACGCGAGAGAACGCCAGCCCAACCCTTGAGACTATTCATCTCACGTGCGGCAGCGTCCAGATCGCCCTCCTCGAGCAAGACCTCTGTGCGAGCAAGCGTGGCTTCGACATCTTCACCCTCGGGCAATCCACGGTCGCTCTTCTTTTGGAACATGAACCTCGACAGAACAGCGCTGGCGGCGTGGCTTGCAACACCAGCATCTTCCGGCAGCAGGGAGGCCTTTCGGACTTCAGTTGCCACTCTTCGGAACCGGTCGATCAGAACAGCAGCTGAAGGAACTCCGCGTTGATATGCTGCTGGGTTGAGCGAAGCGATAGCAGCACTGACCACGTCGTTGTTCTTGCTGACTTCCTTGAGTGCTACAAGCTCGTTGATGAATGGTGTCGGGTGATCAGTCTCCTGGAGTTTGGCTCTCACAGCCTCGAGAGCGACCTGTAAGTGCTGTGTCTGGAGTGTAGCATCAATGACCTCGTTCCATTGCGAAGACAACTTCTCGAGCTCCTGGACATTTGAGGAAAGCTCGTCGATTTTGGAGAGGCGACCATTACGCTCTTCCTCGACCTTCGATCGCACATCATCCATGAACTTTTTCTGCAATGAGATTTCCTGTTCCAGCAAGGCATTCTTTTTCTTTTGCTCAAGGACCTTCTTCGCGGCGTCCAATTCGGCAGAGAGTCTCTGTTGGTAGCTCGTGCTGAGCTTTTCCCGCTCCTGCTCGTACTCCTCGCGCCACCTTGTCTCTTGCTCACGCATCTCACCCTCAAGTCGACGGACCAGCTCCTTGGCAGCATTATCGAATTCCGAGTGTGCGCTCTGGATCTTGCTATCGGCTTCATTGGCAGTCTGTTCCCTAATGGTCTTGATCTCGGAGATGACCTTGTCCAAGTCCTGCTTGGCTGAGGAGATGGTGCTGGCGTACTTGGGTGCTTCCGGCGATGCATTGACGGCGGTGATGATGTTGTTGACAAGCTTGACTACTTCCTGGACTGCACGTTCTTGTCCCTCAGCCACGGCCAAGTTATCCACGAGCGATGCAGCTGCTGGGGTTGGCGTTGACTGAAGAGCAACAGCGGCTGCCTTCTCGCTCTGCTTCGGAGCTGGTTTTGAGGTCGCTTGAGACTTGTCCTCCTTCTTCGCAGGTTGAGCTGGCTTCTGCTCCTTCTCTTGTCTTGACGGCTTGGCCTTATTGTCACCAAGGGCGCTAGTGTGTCTGCCACGTTGAGCAAGATCCGAGCCCACATTGTCACTTTCCGACTCAGCGACTCTTGGGTTCACACCACTCTGACGACCGATGGTGATCTTGTTCTCGCCACGCGTCTGTGGCCAGTTCCTGCCTGCAAACTCTCGCTGTGGGAAGCGCTTCCGAAACTCGCGATCCTCAAAGTATGCCACTGCATCTTCGCCAAAAGGAACGTACTCGGTGAAAAAATCGTGGAAGTTGTCGTTGACCAGCGAGTAGTACACGCCTCCACCGTAGCCCAGCGCAGAGAGGATCAACAGGGTGGTAAGGAAGCGTCGGAAGCGGCCCTTCTTCTTCGGTGGTGGGGGAGGAGGAGCGGATGAGGGACCCGTCTTCGCAGTGCCGGTACCTGTGGGAGGGAGGTTGCCGGTGTTCGTCGATGGCGCTTGGGATGGTGGAGGAGGAGGAGGAGTGGACTTGACTTCTGCGGGGCTGGGAGGTTCTAAGGGAGTCGCAATATGCGGAATGGCGGCTGCGGTTGGGTTCTCAGTCGCTGTCGCCAGGACCGGTGCCTGAGGAACACCAGCAACGGTGGCGCTCTGTGTGCCAGGCAGGACGGTCTTATCAGGCGATCTTGCATCGGCGAAAGCTCTCTTCAGCCGCGTGTTAGCTGATATCCACGTCGCGTGATGTGATACAGATACCAGGAAACGTACCATCAGCGGTTGACGATATGGCTGAGGTTGCCATTGGTGCCGGACGGAGTGTCTGGCGCCTTGCTCGAGGCATGCATTGCTCCGAGCAACGGCTAATCGCAGCATCTTGCGCTGCTGTGCTCTGTCTCCTACGCGCAAACGATCGGATGGCGCATTGATCGATAGTGCACGCGCAAGCGCAAGCAACTTCTCAAAAGCTCGCTGCAGCTCCGAGCGGCTGTTGTCGGCCGACCATCGCCCTTCCCGTCCAACGGCGCTCACTCCAGCCATCAGTCACTTCATACCACACTATTACTGGCATTTGACATACAGTCGGGAAGGGGAAAGGGTATGATCAGAGTTCTTCGCTGCATTCTCGAACGACCGTGTTAGGTAGGCCGTTGCAAAACAGCAATATAGTAACTGTAGGTGCCGCACAGCACCAGCGTGATATACAGAGCACGAAGGGAAGTTCTGTTGATATACCTCGCGCAATACCCTGGTGATGCTCATCGGGAACCTTCTCACCGAAGACATGCAGCGGGCTGCAACGCTGATGTCGAGACCCATCGAGGTAGGTGTCGTTGGCGCCGGTTTGGCTGGTCTTCGCGCCGCAGATGTCCTTATTCAGCACGGCTTCAGAGTCACGATCATCGAGGCTCGGGACAGGGTGGGCGGCCGAGTGGCTCAGAGCGACCATCTTGGTCATCTGGTGGACCTGTGAGTCGTTTCCCTGCCCTCGCCAACTGTGTATTGACTTCGTTGACTGTAGCCACCAGCGGACCCAACTGGATCCATGGAACCGACGACAACCCAATCATGACGATTGCTTCGCAGACGAACACCAAGTTACACGCTTGGGGCGAGGACGAAGTGGCCTTCAATTCGGACAAAACAATGTTGGACCCAGCGGACACCGCAGAGTATAGCCAGATCTTGTGGGATGAGGGTCTGATTGCAGAAGCCTTTCGCTACTCGAAGGCTTTCGGGAATCTGATCGATGAGCACAAGAGCTTATACGACTTCTTCGCTGAGAGAGCTGAGAAGCTGTTCTCCAACGAACCTCCAGCAATAGCACAGCGCAAGAGATCTACCTTTCTGCAATTTGTGAAAATGTGAGTGTTACAGGCGGTGTAGCGTAACACCTGCATACAGGCCGTTCGTGGCACGGAAGAAGCGCTAAGTCATCTGCGACAGGTGGGGATGCTACATTGGAAGTCCGATCACAAAGCAGTCGCTACGATACTTCTGGCTTGAAGAATGCATAGAAGGCGAGAATCCTTTTGTGGCGGAGACCTACCACAAGATCCGAGATGCGGTCGCAGCACCAGCGTTGCAGGACGCGGACATACGATTGAAATCAGAAGTAATCAAAATTAGCTCAGAACAGCACAATGACCATGAGAAGGATGATGCAAAGCAGGCTGTGGTGATCACCACTGCGGATGGTAACAAGACATCGTTTGACGAACTTGTGGTCACTGTACCTTTAGGCGTTCTCAAACTGAACAAACATCTCTTCGCACCGGAACTACCAGTACGCGTTCTGATCGCTAGCTCTCTCGCCGAGGGATATTGCTCAAGGCTGATGAACCCCGTAGGCGGCACTCGACCAAGCTATTGATAGCATCTCATACGGCACATTAGACAAAGTCTACATAACTTTTCCAAGAGCGTTCTGGTTGTCCACGAATACACCGAAGGCACCCGGCTCTGCAACCTCAAGTCATCACGATAAACAGGCAGAGCCAGTAGCCTTCTTCAAGTGGCTTCGACCAGAGTACGCGCCAGTTACAAACCCAGAACATTGGAACCAAGAAGCGATGAACCTGGCTGCTCTGCGAGAAGACTGTGCCCACCCGACCCTGCTCTTCTACATCCAAGGACCCCAATCTAAACATATTGCAGAGATGGTCACATCCGCCCAAGACGAGCGGGACAAGGACGCCAAGCTCAAGGCTTACTTCGAGCCGTATTTCTCCTTGCTCCCCAACTACGACAGTGCGGTTCCAGATTGTGCACCAAGCGCATTTCTGGCCACAGCCTGGGCCGCCGACCCTCTCGCCGGTTTTGGCAGCTACTCGAACTTCCAGGTCGGGCTCCGGGATGCCGACCACCACATCGAAGTCATGAGGCACGGCATGCCCGAGCGACATATCTGGCTTGCGGGCGAGCACACAGCTCCTTTCGTAGCGCTGGGTACCACGACAGGAGCCTACTGGAGCGGCGAAGCTGTCGCCAATCGCATCGTATCAGCACATGGTATTGGAGAGAAGGACCCGTGATCACAGCAGTGCCAGGAAACGCCATCTGAATCTCTACTAGATCTATAGACCTCTCTTCTCATCATGTCCACCATCGAGCATGCCAAAGCTATCTTGTCTCCGACCCTTGCGGCCATAGATCTCTTTTGCCCACTCGCTAATCTGGAAACACCAGCCGCCCGCAACAAGCAGTCCAGACACAACATTTACTAATCGTATAAGAAGGGCCGGGATTGAGCTCCATTCCTCGGCAATTGTGAGGCCAATCGGCTCAATGTCGAATTTGATAAAGACGCCGGGGACTGCGTTCTCTGGCACTTTGTGGGATTGCTCTGTCACGGCGTACTGGTTCGTGAAGACGGTGTTCTTGCTGTAGCGGTGTGGATATTGGCTGAGACCATCTTCTCCTGATGAAGGTGATTCGTGGTGCTTGTCGATCTTGCGGAGAGTTTTGGCGTCGGTTGTGTAGATGGTTGGGACTACCGAGAGGTAGTACTGAAACTTATAGAAGTGGTCGGGGGTGGTTGCTACCGTGTTGTCGAGAGGGTTGGTCAAGGACGGGTAGAAGGGACCGAACGAAAGCTCGTTGACGGTGTGGCTGAAGTTGAATGCTGCAAAGACGTTAGCGATGCCGATATCTCGCTCAATTGCGCATCACTGATGCTCACTGCTATGATCGAGGTGTGCGCCAAACTCCATGTATCCATGCCCTCTGGCAGTAATATGGAAGTCGCCTTGCACCTTGTTGCCATGCATGCTGCCATATATCCTGCAACTATCGGCCTGCGCTCCCCACGGAAGGCCTGGCGTCTTCTTGAACTTCTTCTGCCTCTTTGCAGCGCCAAGGTAGTTGTGTACGTCCTCCTCTTCATACTCTCCCCCCTTCCCGTCATACCCACTCCTTATCCGCTCCTCCTTCTCCGACGCAAGAGCATGCGACCTGCCGCCCCACTGTCTCCACGTCGTAGGATCCTTCTTCAACGCCGACCCGGCAAGGATGCGGTCTCCCGACGAGTCCTGCACATTCACATGCAAGTCCCCGCATTGCATCGCTACCACAACGTCGAGGTTGATCTGGAGATCATGGCCAACACCCTGCTCCACGGCAAACGTATGTGTCGTCTTGCCTGTCCACCATCCTGATATTTCACTCCATCCCAGAAATAACGACGCAACAATCAGCACCACGGTCCAGACGCCGCCCGATTCTGTGCGTTGCGTATACGAGGGTTTCGTCTTGGGAAACGCATCGAAAGATTTCACGACGCTGGATGCCTTGCTCTCCCCAAAATTGGAGTCGTCGAATCCTTTATCCGCAAGGCCATTCATTGCACCGTAATGGCCACCTGGGCAACGTAGGATCAGTGCTATCGCGGTAGCATTGGGTGGGCACGTGTTAACAAGTTGTCATCTCTTAAAGGCTACGTACGGGCTAGGCCCGCTAGGGCGACGGGACCCTTGGGCTACGGTACGGCCCACCGGGCGAAACCGGCTAATTATAGCTCGGGCAAGTCGTGCGTGTGAAGAACGATATGTAAAATGTGAAGAAATGGTGGCTCATCAAGATCAAGTCATATCATAATGAATGCGTTTACGTCGTCAGACTTCCCGCACATATTCCCTCCGTCGCTATGCAGTTTTGCTCCCAATATATACAAATTAGGGAGATTCGTCAGCTCATCCATCGTGTACATGCTAGTTGTGTTTCATCAAAATATCGTATATGGTCCCTCTTTCTCTTAAAGCACAAGGCCAGCCACGCCGATAGCTGCTCCGACAATCACAGCAAATTCCGCGGCATACCAGCTCGACGCAACGGCAGCTCCAGACTGGAGGCCTGGTCGATTTGTTGAAGACGGAGTCGCACTGCCGGAGCCGCGTGGCGTAGAGTCTCCGGTTTGCTGACCGACCTCAGCAAAGCTGGTGATAGTCGAGCGCATGCCATTCGGCAAAGTCGTGGTCTGGAGCCGCAGTTGGCTTACAACACCGCCACCCGGTTGATAGGTCACAGTGACCACACGGCCCTTAGAATCTCTCGTGGTGTATACACCTCCAGGGGTCGGGCTTGACAGCACCACTTGACCACCATCGCTGTCGGTAGTGGTGACGGCGGATGGAGCGGAGCTGATCACCCTGCCTCCTGATGCCACCGAAACTGCTTGAAGCGGCGATGCAGTAGTGACAGTGCTTCCTTGCTCGTTGACGCTGGTGACAACGACGGCTGGCGCCATCGATGAGGTAGTCACTGCCTGACCTCGATCATTCGTAGTTGTCAAGGCCACGGCCACGCTTGTTGGAGCCTCGGTCTGGAATGCCTGTGTCGTTTGAACGACAGTCCCGCCATCGTTGTTCGTGGTGGCGACTTCTGCAGGGATGAGAAAACCGGTCTGTGTATTCTGTACCGGTGAAGCTGCGGAGGACACCACAACGGATGTGACGCTAGTCTCACCGGCGGCGTTCGTCGTTGTGACGGGTATCGTCGTAGCTGAAACAGAAGTTGGTGAGCCTTGTAACTGTGAAGTTGAAGTTGCATCGTCATCATTAGAAGGAGATATCGTAGTCGTTTGGCCATTGCTCGTGGTCGTAGGACTGACTGGTACAGTTACTGATGTGGGCACGATAATCGTTGTCCCCTCTGTTGTCACGATTGACGTTGAGTCGATTATGGTGGAGGGAGAAGTATTACCTGGAGAACTTGTCGGCGCTGCAGCAGTCGGCGACGTGGTTGGTGGAGAAGAGGACGCAGCGCTGTCGACCGCCGAAGAGCTGTCAGAGAAAGGACTGGAGGACTGACCTGATGTGGAGGCCGGTCGCACGGTTGTTGTCTGCGCTGTAGTCTGAGTTGTGATGACCACAGCTGCAGTCGACGACTCTGAAGTTGTATCGGCAGGCGCAGTTGTGGAGTTGGTGTTCTGGCGCTTGCGAAGATAGTCCTTCACTATGGCGTCCTGTTTTGCAAGATCGACTAACTTTGAAGCCAGCTCGGGGTCATCGCTGTGGACAGCATCGATAGCATCACGCCCATCTTCGAAGACACCATCTCGATATTTCGGTTTTAGATGGCCTTCTAATGCGTTTTTGAGAGACTCTGCTGGTAACTGCCCAATGACCTCTTCCCATTTTGCAACTGTGTCGGTCTCGACATCGTTTCCTTTCGCGTAGCTCTGAGCGAAGCTCAATGAGGCCAGAGGCAAGCCGAGCAGCAGTATTGGTCGCAGTGACAACATTGTGCTTGTCGCCGGGACTGATGAACGAGTGTGACGAGGCAAAGACCTGCTCGCAAGCGGAACGAGTGAAGCGACCTGTGGGTGATCGATGTCAGAAACGAGCCACACGTACTTTGAGATAGAGCCTCACCAGCAATACGCTGTCAGCACAGCACAGGACACGTCCGGTGGCTGACCCAGGGTTTGTAGGGATATATGCCGCGGAGCTGGTGTTTCGTTTCCGTTCAAGAACAGCAGTGGCGTTCGGCTTCTTCGGTGGTGATCCTCTTTCTGGAGAAACGCAGACAGACCAGGACTTGCTAGGCGCTCATTTGCACCCGCACAAGAAAACGCTGCACCAGGATGCAAGACATGGACGCAGACGAAAAGCTTCAAGAACGATGGGATTCCGAGGAAGCTAGGAATCGAAGCAGCGACGTCAAGTGGCACCTCTTCGACTTCGATGGCGGATGGCGGATGGCGAGGAAGTGGAGAAGTGACTTTGGACACATCCTGGGCGCGATACGAGAAGGTATGGTGTCGTTCGTTGGCGGCGGCACCGGGAAGATCAGCATCAACTGTGACCTGTCCTTCAACGTAGGCACAGCTAGGCCCAAAGTGACCTCGTTTCAGATCTCCTTCGACGTTGAGGCACAGGTGTTGTTCCCAGATCCCAGATCGCACGCACCATGAGTTTCGGCTCCCGCGGTCTACATATAGTGACGGAGTGCTCTCTGCGACTTCTGTCCAGTGTCCAGCACCATAACACGCCACCTTCCATGATGCTTCTCGGTTCCAGCTCGAGCTATCGTGGCAAGTAGCAGTCTTCCCGTATAGCTTGAGAAGCATCCTGTACGCGAGTGGGGCCCTTTGCCACTCTGCACGCGCAGCATCTATTCCAGGATGGTTCATGAACAGCCTAGCCGGCTGGCACGGCTCTCGTCCACTTAATCGAACCGTATGGCAGAGCTTGAGCTCTATTCGTCGCATAGCTCCCCAGTCCGTCACGGATAGCATCGTACTCATCTACTACCCTCAAGCTAACAGCGTCAAATCTACCACACCACTCTGCACATGACTTTCAAGTACGAGTTAAATACACTCGATTCATTATACACAAACATGGGTTTAAAGCAGTGACCGTGGCCGCGCCTCGCTGCAGTCTACACGTCCGCGTTTCCACCTCTGAAACCTAGTGTTCGTTGCTATACCAGAGCGTTTACAGTTCTGCTACCCAGTGCAGGTGACCGCCGCCACCAGCGAGGCGACTGATCAATAAGAGCATTTGTCGCCTGCTTGACAGATGCCTGCAGATCTCGCCTCCGTCGTGTTCATGGCCGCAGGAGGTCATGAAGCTTCCACATTCCTCTCACCATTTGTGTTAGGTCTGCCGGTCTGCTGGCCCGCGAGTGGCCCTTCTTGACCCATCGACATAGGCACCGTCGGCGCAGGAGCGCCCTCTACAGGAATTTGTTGTTGCTCCAGTGACTCCCCACGTACGGGGATTGCTTCGGCAAACTGCACATCTTGTTTGCTTTTCGTCCGCTCGTGACCACGCTCAGGAGTACTCGATCGCTTCTCGGGATCCTTGTCTTTGCGATCCAGTCTGTTTCTAAGCCAGGACATTGGGCCCTTTCTTTCCCTCTCGGAATCAGAGAAGACTGTATCAGAGGTATACGAAGGCTGAATCTGTTGAACAGGAGCGCCAGGCACCGGGTCGGCGGTGATGGCGCCCATTGGTCTTGGCTCTTGCAAGCTCTTTCTCGGCAGAGAACCACCACTTCCTATCGTGGACCTTGACGTGGCCTGATCCCGTGCCGTCATGGTTCCCAGTGGATTCCCCGGTGTTGATGGCTCTTCGATCTTGTTCTGAGATCTCGAAAATCGCCATCGATGACGCTTTTTCTTCTCCGTTTGGTCTTCGCTCGAAGCGGGCATATCATCTCCTACCATGTCCGCGTCAGACATGTCAGTGTGAGACATGTCGGTATGAGAGTGGAACGAGTTCGACGGCGATATCGTCGGCCGCAGAATAGCGTCCGTGGTATTCCGCTGAGGCGTAGTCTGTAGGCCGGTCGGAGTGTTCTGAGCAGTGGCATAAGTTGACTGCTCACCTGAATCCAACGGTGGGTCCTCTGATGGGACTGGAGCTAGCGTCGTCGGTGCAAACTTTGGCGAAATCGGTGACCTCTGCATGTCCTGCGGTTCATCATGCAAGGAATGGGCAGAAGACTGCGCACTAGACAGCGCCGAGCCCGGTATTCTTTTCTTCTGAAGTTTATTGGGTTTCCGTCCCTCGCCATCACTAGTTGGCGACTGTTTGAGGATGTCCAAAAACCCCTTGCGCGTAGAGGCTGCAGATGGTGTATTGGAAGCAGACTTATCGGTAGGTTTCTCAGCGTTTCCAGTGGGTGCAAGAAGCGGTATCGTGTCCTTCTTTGGCGTCTGAAAGTCTCGCGTGACTGCAGATGAAGCGTCACTGAGAGGTGCTCCAGCAAGTGGCGTAGTGGCCTCGCTTGACGAAGCGGACGTGACTTCAGGAGGTGCAGGAAAGGCAGGTGCGGTCGTAGCCACCGGGGTGCTTTGTATTGAGCCCGGTCTATCAGTGATAGAAGGCTTGTGCACCACACTCTCGACTGCTGCTGGAGTGGTCACTGTCGCTGGACCAGATGAGCTGCTGGGCGGATTGGGTGTGGCGGGATCCGAATGCTTATCGCGTGGGAGACGGGGCGAATGCGGCGCACTACCTCCTCGTCTGGAAGGCACAGTGTTGCTCCTGTGTACACCGCCTGGGGGTGTGGCGGGGCTTGGGGTGCCTGGAGGTTGTCCAGTCTCGGACCGCTTGCTGTGTTTACTAGACACGGACACGTTGCGGCGAAGACTACCCCATTTCCGCACGCTCTCTGCTGCCACACTGGAATTCGAGCCTGAACGGCCAATGACTGTTTTCGACCGACTTGGCGTTGTCGGTGTAGTCGGAGGTTTCGTAGACGTGCCGCTCTGGACATCACGAACCGTTTCGATCGGCGCCTCGGTTCCTTGCATGCCGATCAGGAAGCTGTCCTGGTTCTCGATCAGAAATATCAGCACGTCCTGGCTGAGACGGTATTCCTGCGGGGCCATATCGTGTTGAGGATGATTCAGAATGCCAGGTTGGAAGATGGCAGCAAGATTGGGCGTCGTCATTTTGTTCAGATCTGACTTACTAGCGAAGACTGCAAGTAAGTCTAGTATGTATAGCAGCAGCTGGCGGTTGAGCGGCGGGAGTTCGGTAATCAAAGCCTGGTATGCTCTGATGGCTGCTTCCGGGTGGAAGTCTCCCTGGCTCGGGCTTTGAGCATCAATATGGCCGACAGCCTGGGCCTGGTGGTTCCTCAAAGGATCTCGGAATTGTTGATAGAATTCCAGAGGAATAATCGGCTCGGGCAGTTGGTTGAAATATCTGCGCAGAATGTTGGCAGCATCGTGCACCGTGTAGCCTGTCCAGTCCAGGCCTTTGCCGTACCTATCGGGGCTGTCGAACGCTATCTTGAGCTCCTTGATGCGCTTCTCACTTCCGGCCAGCCGGAATATGCCCTCTACATCAGTCGCTATCGAGAACAGTCAGTCTTCATTCCTTTCGCAAAGATGCCAAATGGCTCACCTTTCTCCTTCAGAAATACACCACACTTAGCCACTACAATTGGGACATAGCCGTAGATGTAGCTTTGTCCCTCGTCGTTGAACAAACTGATAGCAACGTTGGCGTAGCGGATGCTGATCTGTAGCGGCACGCCAAAGATGCCTTGTGGGGATGCTGCGTAGTTGGTGTCAGACTCGATATAGCCAGTGCGAAGCTAACGATCCATGAACGAATCGTGGAACGAAACAGTAGGTACGAAGATTGCAAGCGCGACAGCAGCTTGTCTCGGAGTGGAGAGGTGGGCAAACGGTGGTGGTCGTTCTGAGGTGCAGGCAATGCACATTACATGTACGGTAGTGATGCGTACCTTGATCCTGCGTCTTCTTCTCGCCATCCCTAAACGACTTCCACCACGACCTGAGATCCTTTTTCTCCTTGACGGCTTCGCTGGGATGAGGTTGCGACGCGGATCTGGGACCGCTTGCGCCAGCTGGAGCAGTCGATGGGCCACCGCTCGTCATGCCTGACGTTATCGCGGTCGCGTTTGCGCCGCTCGACTAACACATGCGTTCGTTGGAAGGAGAGCGAAGCGGCGTGGCGATACGATGCGAGTCGACGTGAGGACAAGGCTCCGATCGCGTGACCTCTGTGCAATCACGCGCTGCGGTGCGGTGCGGTGCGGCTCTACGCGACAGCAGCTGGTAGTCAAGGGGAGGGGTGCGAGGTGCGGCGGTGGTGGTGGAAGCGATGGCGGCGCCAGCGAGACACTGTGCGCGATGCTCGTCGACGTCGGTGGTCGGCGTGTCGTTGCTATCCAAGAACGGGATGCTGGACGAGGGCTGAGAGTGCTTGGGGACGTGTGCGAGCGTAGGCCGTGCTGGCGAGATCGAGGTGTCTCGCTAGACGCGAAACGAGGTCTGGATTGAATTGCTGGGAGGATGCTAATGAAACGCAGCTATTTTGGGACGAATGACAGAAACAATGTTGTCGCAGCACCACAACATGAAGATTGAACACCACAACAGTGTCAACATGGAGCCGTTCCCTGCTGCTGCAAGAACGCAGAGGATTCTTTATACAGCCATGCGTGCCTCGCACCTGGTGAAAGAGCCAATCGTCACTCCCTGCTGCAGCCTCGATCAACATGAACGTCCCCGCGGCCCAGCCCGCTCGAGCTCCAAGCCGAAAGAGCTTGTTGTATCGCAGACGCATGTACATGTAAAGTGCTATCACGCAGTTCTGTAAAAAGACGACTGTGAACACATCCCCGAACCACTGCCACACTCAACACACGCACACCCGTAGTCAAACATGAGCGGAATGGACATGTCAGTAGCCATCTTCCATCCTTCTGCGAGAATGGTAGCTAACGCCCTGGTAGGCTCAATGCCGCTGAGCAGCGTGAGCTGCAAGGCCGTATGGAGAGGAAGCAGATGAAGGACTTCATGAACGTATGCCTCAGCATAAGCCGTGCTCCTGCGGATTAAATTCGTACTGATCATCCTCAGATGTACTCGAACCTTGTGCAACGGTGCTTCAACGACTGCGTCAGCGATTTCACATCGAAGAGCCTGCTGGGTAAGGAGGAGGCCTGTGTCATGCGCTGCGTCGACAAATTCCTCAAGAGTTCAGAGAGGCTAGGAGAGAGGTTCCAAGAACAGAACGCGCAGATGGCGCAACAAGGCGGCATGGGAATGGGAAGATAAGGTTAAAAGGAATTGTCAGGTCACCACCATGTACAAAAATGGCACGATATTGGTCGGGGCATGGAACTTTTGCATTGGCATGGCGTTGGTCGCTCATGCAGCTAGCTCGACTGTACGAGCTTCTCTGCTCTCCAGATGCGCTGAGCAGAATGTGATCCGACGAGATCTCTAGTCCTTTGGTAGCAGACCTCGAAGGCTGAGGTCATACACCACATCTTCGACCTCCTTGACTCTGTACTTGATACCATCGCTTCGCTTGCGAAGACTGTCGTTCTTCAAGTTCAGGATCTGAAAACCCGCGTGGACATCTTTGATGAACTGGCTGATCTGCAGTGGTCGACGATAGTCGCCAAGGGTGACAGAGTTACGTGCAAGGCGAGCGAGCTCATCGAGGAGCGTGATGAGGGAGAGCAGATACTCCTCAATAGTGAGATGGAAGGCGTCGCGGTCTTTGAGGTTGACAGGGACTATGGTCCAATCAGTAACTGCTGTAGCTCTGTTACATGTTGGGGCGCACTTACTGTTCAGGACCTGCCCAACTTCCTCAATCGTGAGAAGCTTGCCTTGTTCGTTCTTGCCGAAGCCACCTAGCCAGCCGCAGAGTAGCATGGTAAAGCACTACGGACTCGTCAGCGCGGTATATGATTTGGAAGCATGGACTCTTTGGCCTACGACGCTCTCCATTTGTCGAGACCAAGCATAGTTAAACCTATAGTATGGATGCTGAGATGCTATTGCGGACAACTGTTGGATGGTCTGCACTTCGCCAACGATGTTGTTCTGAGCGGTAGTGACTACGTTGAGTGCTAAGAATGGTGTCAACAAAGCTGATCGTAACATATATTTGGCCAACGCGTACTGTCGTTTGTTGTAGTTGAGTGTGCTCGGGACAAGATGGACTGAGTCGCACGGTCTGAAACCAGTCAGCAAGTACCAGACTGTATGACAGTATCTGCGCTAATACCCTGCTTCTCGAGGTTCTGAACAACATCGCGCAGAGCCTGCACTAGAAGTCAATCACTGGGGCATCACGCATTCAGTGTGTGTGACCGTACATCTTTGACCGCGGAATCCTCGTCGATCTTATGCTGCAAATCTTCGAAAATGCCCGGCTGTATGACACCGGCACGCCCACTTGTTGATGCCATGTTGACCGACAAGTTTTGAAGTTGTAAAGTGTAGCAGGAGAAAAAAGCAGAGGGGTGGTTAGAATTCGCGGATGCACAACAACGAGGTTCAACGCGCGAACACAGACGCCAACACCGGGATGAACATCTTTTCCCTCTCTTCTCCGAACCTCAGCATTCTATGTCAGAGTTACGATGAAAAGAACAGCGTCAGCCAGCGGCAGTGTCAGGCCGGCGACACAGTTGTCAGTGGCTTGAAGCAAGCTCCAAGCATGACACAGATTTGCAAAAATTGAGGGTCAGGTCAAGCCTTGATTGTGTAAGAGGAGTTACCCTTCTTAAGAACAGATACTACACATGATCTAAGCCTGTTGGCAAAGCGTGCTGGAGAGAAAAGAAGTCTGGAAATGGCAGCGAACGAGCGCTACTTATACACAGTGCCAAGCAGGCAGCAGAGGACTGCTTCGAGTCATAATTATGGCTCACCACATTGCAGAGTCTGCCTGATCCACAGCAGTCAACGATCCACCTGCCTAGAAGAGATCCATGAGAACCAAGCCGTGTTCCAGTAGTATCACACGACTCACCCAAGCACTGTCTACCGCCTTGTCGACCGGCCTGAACGCGTCCAAATCGCGTTCGTGTCCCTCAGCGTAAAGTCTGCAACGACGTTCGTCGATTTGCACTTCGCTCAAGCTGTCAAAACAGCTCTGACTGCGTGTGGCGCTCACTTGCCCGAGAGATGGTCGTAGATATTCAAGCATAACTCTGTGAGGCTCAGTCACACGATGAGCGATGAGCGATGAGCAATGGTCTGACATCGAGTAGGTGTCCCTAGGAGTGGGCCTCTTATGTGCGGCTTCGTACGCATGCGTAAAATTTGGACGCCTGAAAGAAAGCTCGCTGCAGGATGATATGGCCAGGCAGGAATGTGCATCATGTTCCACAGGTTGAAGTTAAACTCAGCTCATCTTCATTTTGCTGCCCTTTAGCAATCCTCCCATGACTTTTCCAATCACAGCACCAGCGTAAAGGCCGCATATAATCGTAACAGGCCATTTCTGCCATTCTCTGTCCCAGTCCAAAGGTATAGGAATTGCCCCTATCCATGCCCCAACGCATGCGCCCAGCGCCATGCCGTAAACTTCATCCACTGGTTGTTGCAAACTGACGAGTCGTGTCCAAGTTGAGACCTGGAGTCCATGAACGTAGAACAGATGCGGTGTTGTAAGCAGTGCCAAGTGAACTGCCAGGAGGAGAGTGTGCAATTGATGAGAGACCAGCGGTGCGCCAAAGAGGATCACGATGATGTATAGGAGAGGTGCCGACAGGGTGAAGGTCAGGACGAAGGAGAGGAATGCTGGCTGAGAGACGAGAAGTCAGCTAGACTCGCCTCCAGTATGGGTATCGTACTCACCACAACCTTGGCCCAGACATCCTGAACTGGCTTGCCAGTCTTCGTCTTCTGACCAGGCTTCGACTTGAGCGCTGGGGCTTGCCCGGTGGATGGTAGGCAGAGCACACAATAGAGAGCCTGCACGATGGCGACAGTCGGCGCGAGACCGAGGAGAGTATTGACAGGATCTTGCACCAAGATCTTGAAGCCGAGCGGAATCAGGGACAGCAACAGGATAGGATGCAGATTGGCGTAGACCGACGAGAGCTGACTTTGGAGGAGGTCGACCGGCTTGCCAGGCTTGGTTGCCTCTATGGGCTTCGCATTAACGGCTGGCGAGCTCATGCTTTGTAGCTGTGAAGGACGCAACGTGGTACAGTGTCCATGTGTCGATTGATGCCAGGGAGACGCGGCTCGCGGCAGATGCAGCCATCGGCCGGCCGCCTTACTCCACTTCGAACCTAAGAGGTAATGAGCTGCCGAAATAGCACAGTGGCTACATAATCATCGTCATCTTTATTCATGTCAGCACCTTTGTGCAGGTGAAAAAACCGCATCATTCCCACACGACCTTCAACAGGACTTCGGTGAACGACCATGGCTGCAGTCAGATGGACACCACCCACAGGCAACTCTTCCCAATTCGGCAAAGACAGACCCGTCACAATCACCGCGAAGCAAGACAACTCCGTCGTCGAAGTCAAGTTCAATCATGGAGCAACGATCCCCGATGTTGAAGCTATTGGACCCAACTCCGAATCGCTGCAGTCATGGCAGCAAAGGAACAACATCGACACTTCCAAACAAGTCAAGCTAGTCAAGCTTGCTCATATGCGATATGAACACCCTGACCTGGAGATCATCACGAAGTTCTTGAAGGACTTTGGCATGCATGTAATCAAGTCCACGGATGACCAAGTCTGGTATCGAGGCTACGGCAACGATCAGTACGTCTACTATGCTCGGAAGGGCGAGAAGAAGTTCCTAGGAGGCACTTTCGAGGTAGAATCGATGGCCGAGTTAGAGAAAGCAGCCAACATCCCTGGTGCTTGTCAGATCGTCGAAATGAACGACGCTCCAGGCGGTGGTCATATCCTGACTCTGCATGACCCAGAAGGCTTCCCCATCAACCTGATGTACGGCCAGACAGCAGCGCCCAGAGGCAATCTTCCGGAAAAGGTCATATACAACTACGAAGGCGACGATAAGCCCCGGGTCAGGAAGTTCAACCGCTTCACGCCGGGACCCGCTGCAGTGCACAAGTTAGGTCACTACGGCTTGTGTGTGAAGGAGTTCCCAACTCTGCTTGAATGGTACACAAGAAATTTCAATTTCGCGCCCACAGACTTCCTCAATGTTCCAACTGGCGAAGGTAAGACGAAGGACGTAGCTGTCTTTGCTCACATCGACCGTGGAGACGATCCGGTGGATCATCATACCTTCTTCATGTCGACAAATCCCACCTCACACGTCCATCATGCCTCGTTCGAAGTTCACGACTACGACACACAGCATCTTGGCCATCAATGGCTAGGCAAGCAAGGCTATACCTCCGTTTGGGGCATTGGACGGCATATTCTAGGTAGCCAGGTGAGTTCATGGTCACGATTCCAGTCTCCTATCACTTATCACTTGATGCTCATGGACTTTCCAGATATTTGACTACTGGTGGGACACGACAGGTAACATGATTGAACATTATGCCGACGGCGATCTCGTCAACAAAGACACGCCTGTAGGCTGGGGACAGGCAGGCGACGAGAGTCTAGCCGTTTGGGGCCCTGAGGTACCGTCGTGGTTCTTGCAATAGGTGAATGGATATCATATGGTGGACTCTAACCACAAAATGGCTGCAGTATCGCCACCGATTGATCCGTGCCCTCTACTGTGACATAGGAATTGCAACACCCGCCCAAAACTCCGTGCCATGCATCCTGATGAAGTAGGAAACCCTTCCAGCGTCCAGGCTCCGTTTGATTGGCCGCAGGCTCGTTCCAACGTGCTGGCCGCAGCACATCTATGCCCTGTCCTGTCTACGCCTGAGGTTGCGCGTCCGCTTCATCAGCTTCTTGTACTTGTGCTTCTTCATCTTAAGCTTTCGTTGCCTCTTGACAGAGATTAGCAACATCTTTGCTCTTCGGGCACTGGGTGCTCGTCGGATGAAGCGATGTGCGCTTGGCTTATCCTGCATGTTCTGCTGTTGTCGGAGCTGATGTGCTCGAATTCGCTCATTGATCCGCTCTCGGAAAGGGTATTTCGACGGGCTCGTAGTCTCTCCAACGGTGGTCTGGTCATGGGCGCTTGGGATGCGTGTAATGGGAGAGAAGGAGCCAGTGTATGTTCGCTCTCCTGATGCACTTGTGACCTCCGTGAGAATGAAGGTTGTTTCGTAGCTCCTTTGCCTTGGCTTCGTTGCCTTCTTCTTCATTGACGCCTTCAAATCCTCAGGGAACGGCTGAGGTGGTGGAGGCGCCTGGAACGGCTTGAAAGCAGCAATCTGTTCGTCCAAGCTCTTCAGACGCGGTGCGCCGTCGAGGTGTCTGACGCCATCCTGATTACTCGGACTCTCCTGCATGATCTCCCACCGTACGCTGTCATCTTGTGCCTCGCTCGCACTACCATCGAGGTTGTCAAAGAGACTGCCGAGAGCATACACGACATCTTCGGGGCGCCTCTCAGCCGAATTGCCATTCTGCCACGGATCGACCTCTTTTCGCGATTCAAATACGCTGGAAAAAGCTTCTGAGCTCGCTACGGGCGGTATAGTAGTGGCTAGGGAGAGTGGTCGGTGGAGAGCAAAGAACGAGGAGACGTAAACATCTAGTGATGGTATTAGCTAGGCTTTCAAGAGATGTCACAGAGAAAGGACCCTCACCATTCTTTTCTAAATGTTGTGTACTGGGTACTGATGGCAGACCCGCGAACTGATTCTCTGCTTTGTCCACAGCAGCTGCTCGCGGTGGTCGCTTCGTCCGACTGACTCTCTTGGGCGTTCTTTGTTGCGATGTCGGCTCTGCAATGGGAGCCTTCTCGTCTGCGCCGCTAGAGGCCTTGGTCGCAGGAGCAGGCTTCGCTCCGCTCGGGCTATTCTCTGGCGGGCATGATGCCTTGCTGCTGGAATGTCTTCTCTGATGCGGTCGACGGGCGGCAATGCACGAGCTTGTCCGCTGAGCGGCCGTGGAGGCGGTTGGGAGGTGCGCGGTGCACGTTGCGCGGGTGGCCACGCGTGTCAGCTTCGTCGAGAACATGGTGGACGCCCCGCTAGGTGTGGACGGGCGGGCGGAGGGTGTTGGATGGAGCGGAGGCCTGTCTATCGACTGTGGCCGATGTAGGTGACAGCTGATCGCCGTGACACAAAGCCAGAGGCGGCTGAACGTCTCGGCGTCGGATCGGTTCATCCACCAGAGCACCTCACAAACTCCGGAATACATCGATACCAGATCACACTACACCACGCAACTGTTGACCAGGATGCTAACAAGTGATTCCCGCTTCTTGTCTTCGTGGTTGTGCATGCTCTCACGTCAGATGTCAAGCCATTAAGCAGCTCTATAGCGGCGTTTGTCCTCGAGCATGTATGAATGCTGATCGCAACTGGCGGCAACTCCTGTTTCCGAGCAAAGCGAAGCACATTACGAGGAGCGTACAACTCTCCTTCTACTCTTCTTACACATCGTCAACAAATCATCAAAAGCAGTCCCATTCTCGATCATCGATCAGCAGCAATGGGCGCGACCAACGACAAAGTCCATGGCTCGGAGGAGGCCTGGAATCGCGAGCATCCAGAACCAAAGGCCTTGGATGGAGCTGGAGAGCTTCTGATCAAAGACACTGATGGCAAAGACGTTCCACTCAAGTCTCTATACACCGGAAAGGCTGGGAACGAGCGCCAACTAGTCATCTTCATCCGCCACTTCCTCTGCGGCGTACGGTTTTTTCTCCCACTGTGATCTCCTATATTCATGATATTAACACCGCCCACAGAGCTGCGAAGAATACGTCCGCGCGCTGGGCAAGGAGCTACCTCCCTCTGTCCTCTCTTCCGCCGGCATCACACTGACTCTCATCGGCTGCGGTGACCCCAAGTGCATTCCAGACTACGTTGAACGCACCGACTGCCCGTACGAAATCTACGCAGATCCCACGCGACAGATATACCAGAAGCTCGGCATGGTCTCCAATCTAAAGAAGAGTGCTCAGAAGCCGCAGTATCTCACTAAAGGGTTCGGGTCTATTGTCTTCAGTTCGTTCGTCAATGCTATGAAGTCGCCTGCCAATGCACTTAGTGCTGGCCCTCCTTCTCAGAATGGTATGTTGCTCCGACATGCTCGTTCGTCGACAAAGACCGGGTTTAAGGGATGCCCTCGCGCAGTGTTACATTTTCGTGAGCTGTATAGCGGATGGACTTGGACTGACGAGTCACAGGTGGCGAATGGTTGTTCCAGGCCGGGGCTTTGAAATGGTGTCACAGGATGGAAGACACAACTGGACATGCTGAGACTGCCGAGTTGAAGGAAGTGCTGGAGATTACATAATTGTGGCATCGGGCTTGACGAAAGGAGGAGAAAGGTCTACTTACTTTGCTTTCTGCTGCGTTCCACAACTGATACCCTGTCCATGAGTTGTTATATTATTTGGCTTTCTACACGACGAGCTTATAGCTTTTGAGAATTGAGTGGCTTTGCACTTATCCGAGTCTGCCTCCAGTAGACGAGCTTTCCATGGACTGAACTTAGCTGCGATCTCGAACCTCAAGGGCCGCTGGCGATTTCTCCCTCATGCATCTCGGTACTCGTGGCTTAAGCTTCTGCTTCGAGTAGAACCTTGCTTGATCCTTCTAATGTCCAGCGTAGAGACTTGTTTGCTTCTGTGCGATGTGCCCCGGTCTTGTGCCAGTTACCACATCACCGCTCGCCGAGCTTCTTCAATGCTTGTGAGCCCTGCTCTTCCCACTCCTGCTTCGACACCCACATGCCTTCCTTGTCGGCCATGATGTTTGCAAGCACAGCGCCGCCCAAGAATACCATGTGCCTTCTCCGTGGCGGGTCTTCGATTCTGACCTTGAACTTGTTCAGACGCTCAGGATTGCCACCCAGTACTTTGGTAAGCCATAATTGCTTTATTTCCTTCTCCATACGCGATGGTAGTCCTGGATACATACTGCTGCCACCAGAAAGGACAATGGCCTTATACAGAGACGATCTAATGTCAACATCCGCAGCCTGGATTGTGTTGAATAGGAATTCGGCAATACCAGGTTGCTCGACATCGACGAGGTGTGGTTGGAAGAGACACTCCGGCGCCTCGAACCGCTCGCTTCCAACTCTGATGACTCGACCATCGGGAAGTGTGTAGGATTCGACTAGTACTGTGGTATCTTCGCTCAGGCGTTGGTCAAGAGCAAGATCGTAGGAAACGTAGCAGAGCTTCTCTTTGATCGCGCGCACGGTCTCGAAGTCGGCTGTTCGGTTGAGGGCGTAGCCTCTTCGAAGTAGCAGTGAGATCAAGTTCCGGGTAACGTCTCGGCCGGCCACATCCAGCCTTCGTGTCAGGTGGTTAAGAACTGTGCTTTCGTAGACTGGCACAATGTGTGTGACACCGTCGCCCGAATCGACCACAACACCAGAAGACAGACCTTGAGCGTATAGAGCCAACACCGCCTGGATGGCCACGTACACTCCGCCGAAGTTGTATCGTTCGAACATGACCTCGCACATTTGCTCGCGATTCTTCAACGGGTTCATCGGGGGTTCTGTGAGCAGGATCTTGCGGCCAGCCGGATCTATGCGCATCTTCTCGAAGAATGTGTAGTCCCAGAGGTGTTGCATGTCTTCCCAGCGCTTGACTATGCCATTCTCCATCTGTTCGTCATTTCGTCAGCGCCATGTATACCGACATCGGACCAGTCCACAGCTGCTTCGTCGAGCGCATACCGGATACGTTATTTGAAGCATGGATCTTGCCGCTGCTGCCTCGTCACCACACATGATATCCTTCAGCTGTACGTCCCCCGATGCCTGCTCTTCGGTTCGCAAGATCGGTCGGCCGACAATGGATGGGTATTGGTGATCGGGGAAGTTCTGTCCGTTGATGTCAGTTGGAGCTGTCCATAGTCTGAGCAGGACACAGAGGGTGAGCTCACTTGACCGGCATAACCAGCCTTGAGGAAACCGGTACCTCCATCGAGCACTGCCATCGACATCAGCAAGCGTCAGTATGAGCATTCGCGGCATTGTGTACCAATTGGCGCTTCCGCCATGATCGCGCGTCTTAGGTGGGGTTCACTTCAACCGGTGTTCGAGCTGTGCTGGTGAGCTGGCAGCAGAAGAGTGTGTAGCAGCGATCAAATGGAGCTATGTTTGGCGTTGCAGGTGCCTGAACTTGCCCCAGATCAAGACGTAATGCTCCGCCAAGCACTCGTCCTGCTTACGACTACTGATCGATGTCTTCGTTGCGCTCACGCTCATCGCAATATACACGGCAGAAATAGTTTTCGGGATTCGAACATCAGTGAATCAATCGTGGGACGCGGACCTCGACATCAAGAAAAACATTATTTACAAGTTGCAATGCCTCATCACTCGCTAGCGGTTCAGCCTGAGTCGTCACTTAGGCAGACCCATCCCGGCGCGAGACTTGCTCTTCGGCCTTTACCTGGTCGCACCATCGGATCAATAAGTCGATTAGAAGATTCGACGAGCATATAAACATCGCTGGCGTCCGGAATTCGCAGTACGTGTCGAGCGAGAGACAGCTTCATTCCAGCCCCTGCGGTACAGCACGCTTCCGAACGTCGCGTGGGCAATAAAAGGTACACTTAAGTGGAAACAGGTCGAACCGTTCGCTCAGCACCGACCCGCAGCGCGAGTCCCAAGACGATTTGGACCAAATGCTGACGTCAATGCAGATTCACTGAAGTGCCTGTAGGCACCATTTTCTTTCTCGCTGCTGAATCATGTCCGGGGGAAATCGTGTACAGCCGCGTCACTTGTGGTGAGTCCTGCTGCAGCACGCCACATTGGCAAAAACGATGGCTGGAACTTGCTCTACGAAGAGTCGCTGAACACGAAAGTGGCCGTTCCCGAGCTGAGCGAGACCTATCACGTGAATCAGTTTGAGCATACTACATGACTGAAGTGTGCAAGCTTACCGTGCATCCTGTGGTCGAGCTACAGTCGTCGTAGTTAGCGCCGCCACAGTACTGGCCATTGGAGTATTTGCAAGTGCCTGAGACGCCATCGCCAATGATCTCGACGCAGAAATCAAGCTTGGCATCGGTCGTAGGCGCATTCTGCATGATGGAGAGCCATGCAGCGCCATTGCTGTAGCCGACACCCAGATTCAGAGGAGCGAAGTTGCCCCATGGATTGCTGGACTGACCCCACTGGCAACCATCCTCGACACTTACGCCTGCCGGGTTGACATAGTACTGGGCAGAAGTCTTGCCACCTTGCCACTTGTAATAGTTGTCGGCATCTGGGCAGGTCAAGTTCGACTGGCCACCGCCTGGTACATCGACTGGGACGGTCTCGCTTTCAGTGCCGGGGTAATCCGTGCGGCAAACTGCAACGTTCTTGGTCATCTTATTCTGCACCAGAATTTCCACCTGATCGGATCCTTTCATGCACAGCTGAGCGCACATGCTGGGGTTGGTGAGGTGCAACTTGCCACCAGAGCACTTCAATCCTCCTACAGACTGGCCCGTGGAGCCTTGCGTTGTGGGCCATTGAGACTTCTGGTACCCGGGTGGGCATGCGTAGGAGCAGTAGGCACCCTCGGTGCAAGAACCTCCTGAGTCGACAGTCATGATATTGCCATAACCGTTGCCAGTAGAAGAGCCAGGCTCCTGGACACCAGTCCATCCACCAAGACCGGTCCAATCGACCGCGACCGCACCATATGCCGATGGGAAGGTCGAGCAGTCAAGTTCGCCATCGGGAAAGTCGCTATCAATACCGGTGGCGTCTGACCCCCAGACTCCACTCCCACCCGATCCGCCACCGTAACTTGGTACAATGTTTGATACCGCGGACTGGACAGCCGCCGCCGCGCTGGAGACCGCATTGTATGGCGTGGGTGTCGCCTTTGCTGCCTGGGTGGTTGAGGTTGAGCTCGCCGTAGAGCTCGCCGTAGAGCTCGCCGTAGAGCTCGCCGTCAAACTCGACGGCGCAGCATAAGCCGGTGGTGCTTTGTAGGTGCTCGCAGGCTTGGGCGTGAGCTGACCGTCGTTGGCAAACACCAAGCTTCCATTCTTGATGCCTTGCTGGACTTCGGCCTCGGAAATTGTCTGCCCGTTCAAAACATAGACAATCTCCGTTGGTCCCGCAACAGCCACGTATTCTGGCGCAGCATCGGCGTTTCGTGCCTTGTGGACGTGTTGGTGTTGGTGGTATCCGTGGGGTTGAGCAGCGGAGACAGCAAGCGCCGCGCTGAGCAGCGCAAGCGAGATCTTCAACATGTCTGCAGTCGCTTCGGATGGCGCAAAAAGGATGTCCGGGGAGTGAGCCGTCGAATATGTGGGTTCTTAATCGTTCCGGCAAGAGGCAAGTCGCTCTGGGGAGCCCTCGTCCTGCTTACGCGAGGTGTTGACCGGTTTGTGTCTGTTCAATTGAAGCCACTGCTGTCGAAGGCGGAGCGCAGCGGAGACCAGGTCGCGCGCTGGGGGTCGTCGGGCGGTCTAGATTGAAGTTGTTTCCTGTGCGGATGACCGAAGAGGCTGGGACTGGAACGGAAAGATGGGGTCAAAGAATGTAAGTCGGCGGCGTGATGATGGTGGTATGCTGGATTCCAATGAGTGAATTCGAGCAAATGCTCGAGGTGGAATACAATGTGTCGGCGGCGGGTGAGCTGCAGCGCTTTCACAGCATCAGACCTCCAGTCTGATGTTTCGCGGTGTACAGCAACAACAAGCTGGCAAAGGGAGCAGAGGCGCGCCGACAATGAAAGCCAGGGAGAGACACTATCGCGGTAGCCCTGCTCAATTTCTCGGCTAGACGCAGCCGAGATTGCAAGCGGCAACCTGCACTACCCACGCCGATTCTCGTCACAACGGCGCCTGAATCGCTCCACGAAAGCGACATCGATGTACACTGTTCGTGTGCTACTGCTGTGCTAGACATCTGTAGCGTGGGGTTCGCCGCGAATCGTGCACGCCGCCTTCAACGACGGCGACGACATTTCATCACCCTGGGGCTTCGGCGGCAACAGCCACGTCCAGACAGAAGCCTCCATCAAGGGCGCAATCAACACCAAAGACACGGCAGGTGCTCCAACGAACTCTCAGACATGCCAGTAATAAGGCTAAAGTACGATGTTGTCCACCGATACGCTACTAGACGCCGTGTGCCAGCTGCCATTATATACGCATGTCTTCGTTGTGAACACGTTCGTCCAACTGACATTTCGACGACCATCGTGTCGTTGTGGAGCTGGATTCCGCTACGGCAAGCATCCTTGCATCGTGGTTGTTGCCGCAGGGAGTGACGGGGATTTGGTGGTCCAAGAAGGAAAGAGCGATCAGTTTTGGGTGTGGCGTGCCTGCATTAGCGCCAAAGCCTGGCCGCGCTTGTCTCCATTCTTCTAACAAGTCAAGACACAACAAACATTATCGCCCACGACCACGCGATCAACAGCATTAACGCGCGATCAACGATTAAACATATTTCATTTCTTGATGCTGTCACGTGCTCGTGTACAGAAGTGATAAGAAAACCCTACCAATCTTACGACACAGTCACACAGAGGCTGCATCCACGCTAATGAGGTGTCACGGCGCCTGCAACTTCCAAGTCTTTCATTTGGTCTCTGCCTGTGCGACCAAGCAAATGCTGTGCACGCATTCTCCATGGTCATTCAAACCAGAGTAAGAGCGTTCTTGATTGCGGGATGGTTGCAGGTTGCCTTTGGTCATCGTGGTCTGCGGCAAAGCTACATGTTGGTTTGGGGCAATACTCGGTCTGCTTTTGTGGCTCTTAAGTCATTTGCTTCACTGCCGATGGCATCCCGTAGACTATAATCTTATCGGAAGCTAGGCCACACAGCACCGCAGGCTCACTGCAGCGTCAGGACCAGTGCACGGCTCGATATGCGCCATATGCCTCCTACTCGTCTCATCCGGCAAATGTGTTCAGAATTGGTCTGTAGGTACCGTATCTAAGAGCGAAGGTGGCTCAGCTTAGGTATCTCGCAAGAGGGGCAGAAGCCACGCGCCTAAGAATGTTATCTCAGGCAGCGCCAAATGGCTTCTGTTCATGACATTTCTTACGCTGGTCCACCTGTTGGCTCCACGGAGAACACGTAGTCGTCCCACCTGTCACATGGTCAGGCAGTGGAAATTCCCATGTCGCTAAGCATAACATACCACGGCCCAGCTGCCCACCACAGAGCACTGCTCCAAACATCGCTGTTGGTCTGGACATAGCTAAGCATGTCCTCGACAGCAGCCTCACAGACATCGTTAACTGCGCCAGCAAATTCTCCGATAAGCCCAGTCTTTCCGTTTTCCCTGAGCCATCGAGTCGCCAGCTCAAGCCTCTCGCTTCCGATAGTCTTGCTCACGCAATTTTCGCTGGTACCGCTACCGTCGGAGTCCAAGTACTGATGCATCTGGTAGATGAGCTTCTATTGAGGATCGGTCAATTTGCCCATGGTGTTAGCGTTTGTCTTGCCATCAGTTCCGGCGGTGGTCGTCCACTTCAGGCGTTGATTAGAAGCAGTATTCCCACATCTCATATGCGAAGAGTCCTAGTCACGGGATTACTCACGGTCCAGGCACCAGTGTAGACGTTGCCTTCAACAGTGATATACTGGCTTGTAGCCCCGGCACTGCGAATACCATCGATGGCGGCCTGGTTAAGTTCCGCAACATGGGCACCCGGCATGTCATGGTACTACATGCATTAGAAACTCGATGTCGAATAGAATCGCGTGGAATCATACCTCATTGTTCGTGTCGAAGATGACTCTCTCATTGTCCTTGTACTCAAGAGCAACAAACTTTCAAAACGTCTTGAAATCATCGGTGCTTGTAATGATGTTCCCGTCATAGCGACCATAGTTGTGTGGCACAATCATCGCATAAGCGCTCCGTCTCGTGATGTAGTCGACGGTCTCTGACAGGTTCCCTAGGTACGCCGGGTCGCAGGATGCAGTCATACTACCAGCGACGAGACGTTCCATAAGAATGTTGATGTGGAACGTATTCATGCCTGCGTTGAGGAAAGTATAGATGGAGGTCAAGTTCGGCCAAGTGTAATCGGTTCCTAGCGTGCCAGGTATACTGGTCTCACCAAACTCCGGACCACTCTCGTTGATGGCCCAGAACTGTGTGGTGGTCCCTTTTGATGACGTTGTGTCGTTTGCTGCGCGGTTGTGTACTACAGGTACAGCAAAAGCTGAGAGCGCTGTGCTAGCAAGAGTAATGATCGCGACGACATGCATGTTAGAGGTAAGAGAGAAGCGAGGTTGGAGTGAAAGAACGGCTAGTTCTGGCTAGCAGAACGTAAAGAGAAATGTGCAATGTGAGCTTGTAGGATGCAGCAATCTCGAAGTAAAGGTCGGAAAGGTCGGAGCTCCATTCCTGAGCACGATGTTTTCAGCAGCGCTCAAAATATTATCAATGGAGAACACGGCCACCTAACGTTCCAAATTGATTCAATAGCTTGATCACATGCTAAGCGAGAGACTCCCAATGTTTCGGCAGATCATGAAACACCGCCCGGTCCTCGATTTCGATTGAGATAAATCGTGGTGGTCCGAAATGGAGGACAAGCGCACCTTGCTCCGTGCCGTGATTATAGGGCAGGTGACTGAGTGCCTGCCGAATTCGCATGTTTGTTCGGTATCAACGCAAGTGCTTGGGCGATTGGGGACGCCTTCGAACGGTCTCCAGGATCATGTTCCCAAGCCTTTGCACAGGTCCGGCGTCGGACAATCTCTCATGCTGCAACAAGCTATTATACTCGCTTCTTGCGTCTGATTCGGGAAAGGTATACAGCGTCTTTCCGCGTCTGAACATTATCTCTTTCCTCGCTCCCGTTCAGTCAGGAGGAGTGATTCGCCGGCACTCTGATTTTGGTCACAAATTGGGGACAGCTATAGTGTTCTGGCTCTGGCAGACAGATCAACACAACCTGTTGTTGGGCTCCAGATGGAAATGCCAGACGGAAGTCTGCAAGTCAGGTAGAGCCGATGGACTCAGCAAAGGTAGGCCATGTTCCTGGAGAAATCGGCAGGTCCTCTGAAGCTCTCGTTACGATGATAGTCCCAGATACCATCGGCTTTTGCGCCTCCAGTAGAGTATTCCTACCAGCTTGCGATGAGAGTAGCCGATATGCTGTTGGTCCAGTGGCAGTCCTGTCTTTCGTTCTGGGGGACGCGGAGGTGACTGTGTGACTCTGGGGACTGAGGATGCTCTCCATCGCCAGCCTTGCTCGAGCGGACGCTCGTCGTGTCCAGTGTCGGGAAAACGAAGTCATGTACTTGGAAAGATGAAGTGCGCTGCTTCCTCCTCCTTCCGCCTTGGCGCGCTCTTCACATCTCCCACCAAGTCCTGCTTGCTGTTCAATGTCACATGTATTCTTCATCGCAACAGTCACATAAAGCGAAAGAACTCGACCATCACCACACAGGAACTCCTCGTCTCAACATCCCTTTGTGCACGGCCCCTGCCGATAAGGCACGCCACGGGCACGCGGTGCATGTAAACAAATGGTCTTCTTCTGCCGGTCTTGCATGTTCCTTGCGGCCCATGTCTTATGCTCACGCTGGTCCGAATGTCCGCTGCCAGACGCAAAGGATGGCATGGGCACGTCAATCGATAATCGTCATGTTCTCTAGTACACGCGCCGGACGAAGCGGATCATGGAAGCAAGACAGCCCGAGAAGAGCCCTCGACGTTCACAATTCACACCTCTCCCGCGCACACCTAAAAGGTCAATGTGCCCAGCTTCACTCCTACGATGGTCTTGCCGTTGGATTCCGACTCGCCATGTGCTTCGCATTTTTACATCCGCTCCTGCACAAGCCTCCGTACCCATCTATACGGACTGCTTTCGTCCAGTCAGCTGCACTCCCTCTCGTGAGTCTTTGCGAAAACTCGCCGCTCAGGTCGCGTGGCAGATGTTCCTCGTATTAGCACATGTAAGCACGATGTGGTCCTTTGCTTCTCTCATTCTTCATGCAAGGCAGCAGCTTTCTCATATACTGGACCGACCATACAAGCGTCGCTAGCGATGGCCGGCAACCACCAGCACAGCACTCGACGCAATGGACGACCAAGCCTCAGAATCTTGCTATCGAACGGGCGCTTCCCTGCGTCCTTGGACTTGGCACGCCAGCTCTCCAAGGGTGGGCACAAGGTGTTCTGCGTTGACCCTATGAGATACCATATCTGCAAGTTCTCCGTTGCAGCGAGCCAAAGCAAGCAGGTGCCAGCCCCTTACGACACACCGGTTGATTACATCGAGGCTGTCAAATACTACGCTATTAAATGGGAGATCGACATGATCCTTCCTATACACGAGGAGATATTCTTCCTCGCCGGAAGCGGAGAACCAGAGATACTTTCGAGACTTCTCGCACCGTCCTTTGAACTGCTCGTCCGACTTCACCACAAATTCGAACTCTCCATATTGATGGGAAGTGCAGGGCTTCGGGTTCCTGAGACGTATCTATGCAAGAGTATGAACGATGTAACGAACCTACCTGTTCACAAGTATCGATATGGAATGGCACTGAAGCCGTGTTTTGGTCGAGCGGCTACTGGTCTCAGTCACCTCAAGCCTGGCAAGCCTTTGCCCCACGACTTGGTCATCGATGAGCACCATCATTACATAGCCCAAGAGTGGCACGTAGGCAACCGGTACTGTAGCTATAGTGTGGTCCAGGAAGGACAACTTGAAGCTACGGGGCTATATCCAGTGCTTGACACGACACATGGACACAAAAGCGTGTTCTTCCAGCAGAAGTTCCATGCCGGCATCTACGACTACATCCAAACCTTCGTCTCTAGTGTGCCGCCTTTCAGTGGTCAGGTCGCTTTCGACTTCATCGAGGATGCCGACGGGATATGGGCCATTGATTGCAATCCCATGGCGACATCAGGGGTTCATCTATGGAGTGATACAACACATCTAGCTCGTGCAATCACCCGAACTTTGCCAAAGGAAGACATCGAGAGGCCAATTCGTCCGCCTCGCAGAATGCTCGGACACGAACCTCACTTTCAGGTGGCCGCCGGAATGCTTATGTGGAAGCATGAACCGGCGACATTCAAGGTTTGGGCAAACCATATGCGACGGCTGCTGTTTACAAGAGATGTTGTTTGGAAGTGGCGAGATCCAATGCCATGTTTTGCCCAGCCACTCTTGCTCAGCGAGTATTACCGTTTGTGCCGGCGAAAGAAGATGCCAGTACCAGCTTTATTTCAGCAACAACTGGTCTGGGAGCCGCAGGGATGGGAGTGGGAGGCCGTTCAGATGATGCTTAGCAAGACGGACGTCGAGGAAGATGAATATTACGACTGTGTCGACAGCCCTCAAACTGCTACGCCCTAGGCTTCGACAAATCACAGGCTCCATCTGAAGACGGCTCGCAAATGGCGGCGTTACTTGCAGAAACCCCTGGCGTCCGACACGAGGGTATGCCTCTGTGGTTGTGATACTGGGTTTTGAACATTACCGTGCGCTTATCGTGCCTTTCCACAGAGGTCTCGTCTAACTACTCGTCAACAATCGAGCCGAAGCTGTGACAGATGGCATAGGAACGAAGCTAGCATGACCAATTTGAGGCCTGTCATGTCTACGGTTGAAAGATGGGATATTTTATCAGCAAGCTAAAAGCAGTGATGTTCGATATGGACTCAACAGCCGAAGCATAAGCACATTGCGTCGCGGACAGCAAGTAGCAACGAGATACGATGATTACACGAGGCCAGTCACAAAAATTCGGGAAACGAAGCGGAGTGACAGAGCTGCGGAACAGGGTTCCAAAAGACAGGATGGGCACAACATTTCAGCTGGAGTATAGCCAGGCTGGCTGTTGAATATTACCAAACGTCTAGATCGCATGAGCAGGCCTCGTTTCATATCTTAGCTCGAATTGCCCATTCACGTACCATGTCAATTATCTTAACGTCGCGACCGCCACGGTTAGACATCCTCCAGATGCTGCGGGACTCCCAACAATTATAGCTCTGGAATTTGGAAGTGGTCCGCCAGACGTAACTTTTAAACCCATCTGTACTCTCGTTCTACCGCAGAGCATCATCTATGGTCACCACGGCCACGACCCCTGCCACGGCCTCGACCACTTCCGCCTCGATCGCCACGGTTTCCTCGACGAGGTCCTCCACCACCACGCCGGTTGATCGAATAGTCTATGCGAACAAGTGGTTTCTGGACCCACTCTACATTGTCCAGACCAAGTCGCTTTTGCTCGACCTCAGGGATTCTCCAAGCCTGAAAGACACCCATCAAAGACTCGAGGCTGTCGTTCCGTCCCTGGTCCTGATTCGTATTCTTCTCACCGCGTCCCACGTCTCTCAGCTCAGGGATCCAAGTCCGTACATACTCTCCATTGGTATCGTAGTCGACAGCTTGCTTCACTGGGTTAAAGACTCTTGCCTCGCCTCGCGGATCGTTGCCCACACCTGCAACGTATTGCCAGTTGCCCCAGTTACTGGAAAGATCGTAGTCAATCAAGTTCATCTCATACCACTCGGCACCGATACGCCAATCGATACCGAGGTGCTTCGATAGATAAGATGCAACGTTTTGCCGAGCACGATTGGAAGTCCAGCCCGTCAGGAATAGCTCCCTCTGAGATGCGTCGATCAGTCCAGTTCCAGTCCTACCGGCGATGAACCGCTCAACGGTGATATGGGTATCTTTATCATTCGTACTGCCTGTGTTCTTCTTCTTGGTGGAGCTCGTGTATGGTGAGCTGATGAATCTGGAGTTCGCTTGTTTGTCCTCTCGGTACCCACCAACCCAGAAGAGCCGGGTGCCAAATTTTCGCGTACAAAGACGCATGTAGTCTCTCCAGAGAAGTTCGAATCGGACTGCTGCAGTACCCTGGCCGCATCGTTTTAGTATGGGCAAGCCTCTGAGCATACAAAGCAACATACCTTGTTCTCGCCCTTGCCGTACCCGTTGGCATTCTTCCCGGTGTCTCCTTTACCATTCTCAAAGTCGACCATGCGCCAGTGGACCTGTCTTGACGTGATGCAGCCCAGCGCCAACCAAGCCGAGAGCTTTGTGCTGAAGTCAAGCCCCAACAGTCCGTTCCTAGTGTCCTTGTACGCGGTCATGGATCCGGATTCGAGCAAATGATTGATTCTCTCAAGTCCGGCTTTGGATCCTCCAATGAAAGGATGTGCAGAACTGGCGCCATCGGGCAAGGTTGGTGCTCCTGGAAGTTCATCGTCTTTGTCGAGTGGTTTCGACAGCCCAGCTATGGCATCCTTCAAAGTCTGTGGTGTCTTGAAGGGCTTTGCCTGCGCTGGTATGAAGTCAGGAAGAGGTGGCAAGCTCTTGATCTCGGACAGTTCTTTCCTGGGCGCTGATCTAAGAGGCTCTACTGTCTTGCGGAAAGCCGTAAAAACATCGTTCAGATCGCGTGGATCTTTCAAGGGCAGGTCGCGGTCGTCCACAAAGTACTTCTCATCATTCCACAGCTTGAACTCCTTCTTCTCCGAATGCATAAGATCTCTTGCATCATCCTCCTCGATCTGCTCTTCCCAGCCTTCTTCACCGGTCATCCACAGGGCGTGTAACTCTGCATCGTCACGTTGGCGATACCCGTCCAGTATCGATCGGACGACATCCTTTACGGTGCCTACTCGGATCGTGAGTCCACTTGAAGTCTTCTCCAGGTCGGCCTGAAGGTCAAAGACACTCTCGGCCAGGAACTTCGCTCGCAGTTTGCCACATCTCCAAAATCGTCCCGTCGCACTGCGAGCTTCTGGATATGGGGACCTTTCTTCCCCCGGGCTCAGGAATCCCGATACCTCGACCTGCTGCGCCGGGAAAACGTAGACAGGGAGAACATGGGTGAACGGACGTTGGCTTTGCTGATTCAGCCTTGAGATCTCATCGAAGATAGGGTTGTCGGCCAGTCGTAGATCCCTTCGTAGTAGGTAGACCAGCACTCGTTGCATGTTCGGTCTGTCGCCACTGCACGTCAAACTTGTTCTGATTGGAGTTTCCCCAGTCGGCAAGTGATGGATGCTATACAGTGCAGCCAGGTCAACATGTGGAACACCTCGTGGCATTCGACGAAGTCGTGCTACCGGGTGTATCGAAAATAGGTATTGCCTGCTCCGGTTGCTTTTGCCAAGCCCGGATAGAAAAAGTTAGAGGGACAGATTGAGGTAGCAATGCAGGCACGAATGAGGTGGATATGGCGCTACGGAGCCTCTGTGAACAGTCGAATGCTTCTGTGCGCAGACTTGATATAAGTCAATGCAGGATAAGCAAGGATGGTCTCATCCACAACACAGTCTCCTGGTCTGTGTCAGCCAGACAGATGACGAGACGAGTGCGACGACAGCTGAATGCAGTCAAGTGCCTGAGATCTGTAAAGCTGTACGAGATTGCGCGCCAGGTACACCGATCGATAGGCGATGAGATTCGGCTAGGGACCTTACTTAGTCGATATGGTATCGGTGTGCAGGTCCACTAACCGTGGCCCCAGGATGGCGGTATAGCACGAGACATGCGAGCCTGTCAGATTATTTCAGCCGTGTGAACGGTCCTGCTTCTCGATTGTCCCCACCTTCAGCAGACTGTGACCGTGGACATCACAGCTGTGCGATGGTCGGTGATGTCGTGCATGGAGCTGGTGCTGCCGTGCGTGCCGTTTGAGATCTAGAAGCACGCTGCATGTGGCGGCACCAGATAGCGTGGCGACTAAGAGACCATGTCGGCACGCTGTGGATGCTGCATGACGATGATCAGCGGCGAAGGTGTAGAAAGGGTTCAACAGTCACTTGAAGCGGCTAGTCCCATCTCTAGATCTATCATGCTGCCAAGACATGACACGCCTACTCGAAAGGCGCAAACAGTGTTGCCGACTAGCGAACTACGTCCCCATAAGACGATCTTCATTCTGGTTGGCCAACCTCCGCGATATGTATTGCCACCTTCGTCGTCGATTGGCGAGATTCATAACACCCGTCGGATCAGCCAGACACAACTGCTATTCCACTTTGCTTCTTGCGTCCCACCCACGGGGAAGCATCCGTGCTACGACGACACGACTCATCTTCATTATCGTTTGAAGCGCCTGGCTAACAGATCAGCTAATAGATATCTAATCTCAGGTGCGACATATGTGCTGGCACGCACAGCCGGTCTACACTACTCGCTAGCATCGCTCGATTACCCATCACACACTGACTTGTATCATCTGTGCAGAGCGAAGTTTGTACACCGATCCCTTCTAAGCCCACTTGTCACATTCAGCCACTATCCGCATCTAGTGACCGTACATCGGTGGAGGTGGGACACAGATGCCGTGACTTGAAGATTTGAGACATAGTCCACCTTCATGCGCGTCTCCAAGCTCACATTTGCAAGCCAAGGAAGGAGAAGATAGGCGAGCTGCAGCATACAAGGGGGAATCAAATCAAATCCACATCAGTTATACATCCGTACTGGTTACATGATTCGTCACAGGGTAGGCCTGCTGCCTACGCATATTGATCGGGCTTACATTACGCAACAGCCTTGCGGGCTTATTGATCCAACCATGGAAGAAGAATCAGTCACAGGTCCGACTTTACAACAAACGGTTCGAGACGCTGCTTCAGGTCCTCGACAGTGAGCTCGCTGCCGTCCCAGTGCTCAAGCTCGGCACCGCCAATCTTCTTCGGTGGGATAAGAACGTCGCGTGTGACCTGAATAACACCGTCCTCGGCAATAGCGTCCTGTACCGAAACAGTGGCAAAGCCATTGATCTTGATGCTGATGAAGCCCCCATAACGGCCAATATCCACAGACAATGAGCGATCCTTCAAGAAAGTTGGGAGATCGATGTGGAAGAGGCCCTTCCTGGGTAGTTCCTTCTGGGCATCCACGTCCTCATGCTTGTGAGCTTGGTAAATCGCATCGGAGTAGAGCGTCGTGCCTGGCACGACGTGGTACTCGAGAAGTGCCTTCAGATACTTCTGACCGTACTGCGAGAACAAGAAAGCATTGATCTTCGGTCCAAGCTTCTGGAAAGCAAAGTTGGAGGGTGCAAAAAGCGTGCCCCCATGATGCTCGGTGGTGTTCAGCTTCTCAAGGAGGCCCGTCTTGCCGAGTCCAAGCTCAAGCGTGGAGAACTCGCCGGGAAAGAGATCAACGATCTGGATTACATTTGGTGGCGGAAGAATGAGGCTGTCGACCCCGTGGATAACGCCATTCGTGCCGAAAATGTTGATAGCCACAATGCGGCTGTAGAAGTTGACAGTCAGACCGCGCAAACTGATCTTGAAGGCGACGCGTTGAGGTTCTGGCTCGGAGCTTAGATGCTCGCCCTTCAGAAGCGTTGGAGCAGTGTGTGTAGCCAGAACTCGCCCTGCCGGGTAAAGACCTGGTAGGACGTGGTATGACAAGATAGCCTTGAGCTGTTCCTTGGATGGCTTCGGTGCCTTCTCCGGGATCTTCTCGAATGCCTTGTCCGTTGGTGCGAAGACCGTGAAATTGGCCTTGGTGGAGTTGAGTGCATCGACGAGGTCGTCGTACTCGGAAATGAGCTTAGCGAGTGTAGTTGTGTACTTGGAACCCGCAATCAATTGATAGACTGTCTGGTTTGGCTCATGGTGGTGCGGTGGCTTGTGTGGACGATGTGGGTGATGGCCATGATCTCCGAAAGACTCGACGGTCTCCTCGAACCAAGACTCGACATCGCCAGACGCCTGGCTGAGCTTGTCTCCGAATAGGGTCGCGGCATCACCGGCCTCCTCAAACGCATTGTCCAGAGCACTCTTTGCACTGCTCGACAGCTCCTCCCAAGCGGTCCTCGATGTCTCAGTGACGTCGTCGAAGTGTTTCTTGAAGCTCGAGAGCACATCGTCTTTGGCTGCACCGGCCTTCTCGACCCAGCCGTCGACGGCGGTGTGGCCATGATGATCTTCGATTGTGAGACTGGCGAGAATCTCTTCCTGCGGCAGCACAAAGGCCGCGGTCAATGCCGCGAGCGGCAGAATGTTAGTAACCTTCATTTTGTACTGAGAAAATAGAATGGAGAGCAAAGGAAACAAGAGCGACGAGGGAGCAGGATAAGAAAACGAGACGGATCGCCTAGGAGGAGGAGCACGCAATGGCGATGTCAGCATGCGTGAGAAGGCGAAGGAGGCGGCGTTTGATGACGAACAAGATCGAGTTTCAAAGAGCTTCTCCACGCGTCAGGAAGGCGCACCCACGGGCACGGCAACTTGTTTGCCCGACTTGCGAGTACGCATCATCACAAAACTCTTGTGCACCTGGATTCTTCGACACGAAATTATGCGGCAGCTCGTCCAGCATTGCTTTTCGTTCTGATGATGGGGTGGTCAAGATGCAAGGTGTGAGGCTGGAGTCTGGTGGATGGAAGGAGATCAGCTCACTGGCACGTGTTAGATCAGGTGACTGCTGAGCTCGTGCGCGAATGCCTCAGCTCAAGATATACTACTCCATCCTGCACACCACACTTAGCCCCGACTTGCTACTCGTGAAGTCCATCTTCAATCGGCTTTGCCGCCCCAGCAGTCATGTCGTCTAGCTCGCCCAGGATTCGACTCGGGCACAACGATCTCCCAATACTCTTTCTGGTGCCAAATCGTGGCTGACCACTTACTGACTCCAGTACCACAGTAATGAGCTTGCCCGGCAGATCTATGGCCGGACCTCCGTCGACCTTGTGCCATTTCGTTGGTGGGAAAGTGAGGCGCTTCTCGTCTAAAGCCAGTGCCTGGAATGAATAGTCGATGTCTGTGAACAAGGTGTGAAAATTTTCTGCGTTGAGTATCATATATCCTTGACGTACTGCTTGATACTGTCGTATCGTGGAACTCGTGTGCCCTGTTCAGGGAGATGCCAACCCCCTCGTAGAAGTTTCAGCGAAGGCTTTGGCATCAGGCATTTCGGCGGTCGTACCAGTGCTCCAACAGTGTCTCAAACTCCAATGACCTTAACCTGCACGTTCTGCAGCTTCAGCTGGTCTTTGTTACTTCGGTATCATGCCGATTCTTGGAACGGCTTCTTGTTATCCCGAGCTCTCCAGGCTGACCACATGTCGTATCAGGGACTAGGGCCATAATCAGCATTCCCAGATGCAAGGGGTACTAGTACAAAGTTCGACTTACAAGCTGATCATGTTCACGGCAGAAAGGACGCCAACGTTGGATACAAGCGCAGCTGCAGAGCGGACGTTAGAGGCTCTTCTGGAGGACCCACAGAATTCCAGCTCATCGCCTTCGACGAAATTGTTGCAGTTGAAGTCGTAGATCTCCGTCACAGCGTAGTCTAAACCCAATGCGAGACCGCCTGGACTCGTCAGCATTTGCCGTGGCTTCAAGGTAATACTCACCATAGAGAGCCTTCTGGATTGCAAGGGCACCGCTGCCTAGACCTGAATGATACGAGACGATTTGCTTGACTTGTCTTCCTTTCGCCGCCAGTCCGGTCGCCGCGATTCCTCTTGCTATCTTGGTCACTGTACGTCGGCGTGTCGTTCCCCTGGTCTGATGCAAGCCACGATCCATCGCAACAAAGGATGATTCTCTTGTAGCTTACTAGTGGCGTTGAGGAGGGATCCGCCATTGTCTGGGTGACTAAAGAGGAGTCAACTTCATCAAGTACCGTCGACAATTGCTCGGCTAGAGATGTGCCATAGCCAGCATCTTATATACCTAGCAAGGTATTGTGGCTGAGGTCATGCTACAACATTGAGCTGAGCCAGCCGGATTATGGCTCGCAGCTGGCTGCACCACTCATTGACTGCACGAAGTTGAGCATCTGATGTCGGTGAACTATATCGTGCGCCTCATTGTTTGATTTGCATGTGAATGGCTTTTCAGCAATGCTGGAACGAGCTGACGCGAGCTGGCACGTATGCACAGCGCTCGTCAGTGATGGCCTGCGAGTACATCTCTGATGTCCATTGATCATCTCCAGCCACCAAGGTCAGCTTGGAATCTGTCGTGCTATGGTACACCAGCCGTGAGCTCGGGCAAGGGTCTATATGCACACTCATGCATGGGACGTGATGGCCCCGACAATGTTGCACGTTGCTCCGGAGCAAGTGCAAGTTGCATGGTAGCATTGACGAAGGCTCTGGTATGTTCTGCTGGAAGTAACGATCTTCGTCGAGCCACGCTGAGCTACTCATCTGACTAGTATCCCACAAGCCGCATGAATGCGCTCTAGAACATCGAATCTTGTGACTATCGCCTCTCGTTCATGGAAGCGCCTCCTCGCTCGAGTCCCGGCTGATCGAATCGATATGTCGCGTGATGAGGTGGTGTGAAGAGCCTGACACTTGGGTGATACGGTAGTCGAGACGTTTGCCACGAGCCTTAGCGTACCAGCGACGTGGTGACTTTAGAGCGACGTATGCAGCATACACGACATCCATGAGTTAGAGCCATGACTCCGAAGATCTAAAGGGAAGCATCGCGGCGATATGCTGACTCGTATCTGTGTAGGCTAGCACTCCTCGCCTGCCTGAAACAATCAGTAACTTCAAGTCTTTGGGAAAGGCATCTTATTCATGCTCAGCGTTGCTGGTTGCATCTGAAGCCACAACTCGGCTCGTTTCCGCGAATGATTGTGTATTCGGTTCTGTATGGAAACAACTAAAGCAGCTTCAAGCAAAGGGTATATGTGCCGTGAGGCTTCCATATCTTATCCAAACGCCAATACAAACCAGTAACCCGCCCTTATATGTCAATCACTTCGCTTCATATTACACTCTCTTGCAAAGTTATTATCCGATTCGTCGTTCCAGATGCTCTACACGAGCTCGGAAACCACGGACGATCTCTCGAATGCGCTTGATCTTGTCGAACTCGGTCTCCAGTTCGTCGATCTGCTGTAGTATAGCTCGGAAGCGTGCGATCTCGTTGTCGGCCATCTGAATGGCATTGCCAGAACGGTCGTACTGTGCCTGTGTAGCGGATTCCGTGGCGCGGTTGAGCTGTGTCAAAGGTCAGGCAGGCTGTCTGAGAGTAACGACAAGTATAGCGTTCGTGTCGACCCCACCTGTTCAAGACGCTGCGAGATGGCTTGCATGACGCGGTCAAAGTGCCGCGACAGCAATTGCAGACTGCCCGGATCGAGCAGCAGCCTGCCCTGGCTGCTGGCCTGCGATCCAGCGGAGCTCCGCGCCTGGGAGTGGGCGAGCTGCTGGTGCTGGCGGAGAGCGGCGACATCTTGCGCGGACAGCCCCAGGCGATTGTCCGCAACCGACGACGACGACGACTGCGGTGTTGCTGCTGGCGGAGGCGATCGATGTGAGGACGGAGGCATCGGTCACTGTCGCGGCGGCCGGCGCCATATCAGCACTGTCTAAATGACGGGCGGCTGCTGCGGTCGCTGTTGCTAACGGTGCGTCCGCTGGTGCTGAGGTGGTGCTGAGGACGTAGGCCGTCCAACTGCATCGCCGCGACGGGACATATAACTACGATGGTGATGGAGATTGGGTGGCAGAGATCAGCTTGATTGCATCGATGCTCTGCGACGTCGCACAGACAGCCCACTGCCACGGCCCCTCTGGTCTTGAGACCATCGCAGCCCCAGGGAGGACCAGACGAAGCTCCGTCGCTTGACAAAATGATAGTCTCGACACGCCTTACCGCGCGCTAGGTACACACACTAGAGCGCGTACTACCACGCCGTGTAGCTGCCTGCGACGCAATGGCTGCCGTCTCATCTTCGTCTCCATCGCTTCGCATCCGACTCACCATGTTGCAGCCTCCCACTACGCATTGTGCGCACTCTTCGGGGAATGTCGCGCACGCGCACGTGCGAGTGCACGTGTGCTCGCGTAGTCCCAGCAGCCCACGCACACCACCTCACAACTTCTGCCGCTGACAGTCACCACTTGACAGGGATGGCTGAGATTCCGGTGTCGGCATGTCTGCCTTGGACTCGGCGTCCTGTACCGAGTGTGTACCTTACCTTTCGGTCAGAAACGTGCGGTGGGAGAGACCTGTGGCTTAGTTGAAAATCTTGGAAGGACAAACCCACCTGTCGCAGAATTAAATGAAAGGAAGAGGCCATGACACGCATCCTCGCTGTGGGGTCCCGAGGTGCGGTCGGCAACAAAAGCGATCTCGTGGCCTAAGTGATGCGAGATAGCAGACATGATTCCTATCTTGTTCTTCTACCGCGCAGCTGGAGACCGAATGGTTCAAGGGCGCACTTGGGTTCACGGGGAAATTCGATCTACGAGCAGCAAATACTCACGGTAGACGTTGCTACAACATCTTGCATCGAGATTATGGAGTTACGACAGAATGGATGCATCGGGTAGTGGTAAGCCATAGCGCGGTGGAAAGATACTGACCCTTGGCCAGCCAGGTTCCAGAGCCCTCGATGATACAAGTGATGACCCTACTGCACCGACACAACTAGTGAGTGTTGGAATGGTCCCTTGGTGCTGGGCATTGGGCTTTTGTGCTTGATGTGACTGTATCGTCAGCCACTCAGGCAGGTTGAACATGCTGGTCAACAGGCCATCGGCATAGAATTTTGACGAACGAGGCATCGGCATTGGAATCCAAGACTTCGCGGCAGGTCACTTTGGGAATGATTCATATCGTATGCTTCCTCATAGGCTATAGGGGACCGATGCCTCGTTGCAGCCGATCTGACTTGATCAGTCGAAGCAGCCTCATAGTCACTTAGACTTGCATGCTTCAACGCTTCGTCATCTCTGCTGGCATCAAGACAGGCACTCTCCATGCCTCACTTCCCTCCCTCAAGCATGATGATATGATAGCCCTCTGCGGTCTTGCATTCGGTCCAAACAGGCTTGGTAGTCGTTGATGGCTGAAGCTTGATGGCAGCCTCCCAAAATTCCTCGAGCAGACTATCCTTGGTCTTCCACCCTAGTGCACCTACACGCTCACTCTGTCAGTTGTATGTGAATGCCAGTCTGGTAGGCATACCTCACCCCCTGCCCTAGCCTTGTCTTCAGAGTACTCCCGGGCCACATCGTCGAACTTGCTGCCTCCATTTAGCTTCGCTAGAGCTTCGTCCTTCTTCGAGTGTTTGGCACAGAGAATGTGACGAGCGTTTATCTGTTGATAGCCATCCTTCTTTCCTTTCTTCGCCTTGTCGGTGTCTCCAGCGTCCTTGCCTTTGCCCTTGTCACCACCCTTGCCTTTAGGTGCCATTTGCCCGAACAGCAAGAGGTACCGAGACCTCGTGATCAAGGGTGAGAGCTTGTCACGTTCAAGTCTCCCAGCTGTAATGGTCAATGGTCGCAAAATGGAGTACACTATCAGTGGGGCAGGTGCCTCCAAAGCTGGAGCAAGACATCTCGAAATAGCTTCTGAGGAAAAGTGGGGCCGTCACTAAACGGTTCGTCCCATCCTCACATCTCTGACCCTTCTCAATGGATTGCACATCTTTCTCCTTATGTACGGCGAGCCAGGTCTGCTGACAAGCATGGTGCTCACCAACAATACTTCACTAGCCATACATACATCGAGGTCGGTTCCGATCTCCTGACTCTAACGTCACCATGGACCGCCACGCTATACCTGCCATCACCAACACCATGTACTACATTCCGGACTTCGTCACGGCGGAGGAAGAAAAAAAAATACTTGAGAAGGTACCGTCGAATCGATGGGTCACCCTCACGCACCGCCGCCTGCAAGCTCTGCCCACCACGTTGACAGCAAACAACACGCTATTGGCCTCTTCACTTCCCGAATGGCTGACGGACCCCATCCTGCCTCGCTTCAACGAACTGGGCCTCTTCTCGGATGCTCCACATGGGGTGAATCACTGCCTCATCAACGAGTACCTGCCAGCGCAAGGCATTATGCCCCATGAGGATGGTGCCGCTTATCATCCAGTCGTCGCCACAGTCAGTTTGGGCGGGACAGTGGTCTTGGATGTCATAGAGAAGGATGGTCAAGGGCAGTGGAGGGTTGTTCAGGAACCCAAGAGTCTACTCGTCACGACTGGCAATGCTTATACCGACATATTACACGGTATTGCGGAGGTTCACGTCGACGAGGAGCTGAACGCGGACACTGTGGCAAACTGGGGACTGCTAGGAAATGCTGAGGCTCTTGTGGCCAGTGGTGGGAGGAACCAGAGAACAACGAGAATCAGCTTGACTTTCAGAGATGTGAAAAAGGTCTCGAGTATCGGGAACAAGTTGTTTGGTAAGGGTAGGAATTGATCCACGACCGGTACCTACAGCCCATGTGCACTCGAGTGCCAAGGCACTCGGGCATTATGACTGGTCCCCCCATTACTCACGAAGCGCTCACTTTACCTGCGAGAAGCGCTGCTTGGCGAAGTCCCAGTTGACGACACTCCAGAACGCCTTGATGTAATCAGGGCGGCGATTCTGGTACTTGAGGTAATATGCGTGCTCCCAGACGTCCAAGGCGACAATTGGAAAACCCTTCGCGCCAGATACGCTCTCTCCCATCAGCGGACTGTCTTGATTGGCAGTGGTCACAATCTTCAATGTGCCGTTCTCGCTGACGAGCCAGGCCCAGCCGGAACCGAAGACAGTGGTCGCCGCCTTCTCGAAGTTTGCCTTGAAGTCCTCGACACTTCCAAAATCCTTCTTGATAGCTGCCTCGAGGTCACCATCCAAAGTTGTGCCTAACTTCAGACTCTTCCAGAAGAAGCTATGGTTCGAGTGGCCGCCGGCGTTGTTGCGGACGCCTTTCTGCTTGTCTTGCGGGATTTGATCAAGCTTCGTCACAAGATCATCAACATTGAGGGCGTTGAGCTGGCTGTGCTCCTGGAGGAGGTTGTTCAGGTTGTTGACATAAGCCTGATGGTGCTTGGAGTGGTGTATTTCCATGGTTTCCTTATCGAAATGTGGCTCGAGGGCATCATAGCTGTAACCCAGCTGTGGAAGAGAGTACGACATGGTGCTATTCTGTGCGTTCGGACTGGCACCCAAGCTGCGACAAGGATACACGCGTCAGTACATGGCCTGCCACGTGCTACCGACCTGACCTTGGGCCATTAAACTTACCTTTGTTGGATGGAATCAAGTCTTGACTGTGCGGTATTGGACATCCAGTCTCCTGCCTGCTGCCAGAGTCCTAGAAGAGGAATGGAGTAGTTGAAGAGCTGCATCGTGAAGAGGTGTGGTCGGAGCACCTTGCTGAGTTGGTATGAGGCAGTTTTCCACTCTTGCTTAGAAAGCTGCCAGTGAGCTTTCGATTCTCAAGGTTCTTGGTTCTTCTGATAGGCTCAACGAAGCAGAAAGGTGGGAAAGCAAGGCAGGTTACTAAGTTGCCGAACAAGATGTCGTGAGTGAGGCCTTGTATTGTACTGCCTTTTTGGCAGAGCGCTCCTGGTGCCGGAATTGAGCTATGAGCGTTGTTGTCGTACCTCTATAGACCGCCTGTGAGGGTCAAGGTCGCACGACTTGTACTTGTACGCGTCTCTGACACGGGGCTTTTTGACTGTGTTATTGTCGGCTGTGCGAAGACACAGCAGATCGGCCAACCAAAAATGATGGAAGGCAATCGCGTTGGACGGATGCTGACAACACGTTTTTTGAGTAAGGATCGCGGCTTGTACTTCCGATCGCGGAGCAAAGGACCTCGAGCTGGAACGCAAGACTTTCTCATAGAGATTCCCATGCGATGCTTAGGCAGAGCATAGGAACATGACTCTAAGGAGACCGCCTCGGACGACAGTAGTAAAGAAAAGGGTCTTTGGCGATGACACGACATCCGTAGCCGCGGTAGCGGCGATAGATGAGGCCGCGTCAGCTTGTGACCTGAGGCATTAAAGGACAATTTGTGAACATTGATGAAACTGCGTCTGCTTTCTCAACGTACTATCCATTTACCACGACAATGATCATACCGATATCTGACGCCATATAAGCAGATAGCGTCGCATGAGAGCCGACATCGTTCGAATCCACCAGTAGCAAGAGCGTAGAGCTCACTTGCCGCAACCAACAACGCCAGAAAACGCCGAATCCTGACACCACGCGCCTTACCACCTTTTAAGCGGGTGGTAGCCTAGGGTACTTGACATCCTCCGACTTGTTCTCGGCCGCTGGTGTTGGTGAGGCTGACTTTGCGTTCTCCGCTGATATCTTTTCAGCAACCAGTCGCGCAATGTCAGTCGTCTTCATGTCCTCCTCGTTAGACTGAGGATCCGACGTCCCCTCTGTGGAATCACCCTCCTCAAACTCGCCCTTCTCGAGACGTTGGCTCACCCATTTGCGAAGGGCTTCGATCAACCGTATGTTCTCGACCCACTCCTCTTGCCGCTTGTCTTCGACCTCGGAAGTGGCAGCAGGAGTTGACGCAGATTCAGATGGCGACTTTTCATCTTCACCGCGAAGTGCAGGATCGAGGCTAGAGTTGCCCTTACTCTTTGGACGCTTTGCATCAGCAGGCGAGGAAGCCTTGGGCGTGCGGCTGCCATCATCCGCATCGTCCATCTCTGTGTCTTCTGACTGGCTTTGAGGCGCTTGTCTCTGCAGTCTGCCACCACTGTATCGGCGACCGTCCAGACCCTCGAAGCCTGAGGCAAGGCCGGACGCCGGAGCGGATGTGGTAGTTGGGTAGCCAGAGCCAAGATCAGACATGCCAGTGACTGCAGGCAGGCTTGGGTACATGTTGCCGCTAACACTACCAAAACTGGCGCGGCTATGGCTCGGAATCGGCGAGTGACCTGAGCTGGTGTATGAAGAGACCGAGGCCGGGGTGAGAGCAGGAGTATCCAGCGCAGACGCGGACGAAGTAACACCGCCCATGCTCGAGCCGCTGACACTGCCCAAGCCGCCGGTGCTGAGGTGGTGCTGGAAGTTGGGGGGGCTGTTGCTGGAGCGGTATTGGCTCTGATTACCGCCTATATTGAAGTCGCCGGCGAAGTGGCTGTGCACACCGGGCTGCTGGATGCCAGCGGCGGCGGCAGAGTTGCCGTTTTCATAGACCTTGCTGGTCTCGTAAACGGTTGCTTGCAGTTGCTCGAGGAAGCGATCGATGTCCTGGAGGTCGTTCTTCGTGCGAGCGTTGGGAAGTGGCAGAGAGTATCCCTGGGTCGCAATGCCACCGTGTGCTCCACCACCCATACCAGCGCTGTTGAAGGATTCCAGGAGACTGGCAGTATTGAAGCCTGCACCACCACCATATCCTCCACTGCTCTGGTATCCTGTGTTGTAACCACCACCCACTGGCAGAGGAAGAGAGTTACCCTGGCCGAGTCTGTGGCCAACGTCGTAGTAGTTGTGTGGATCAATGGCACGACGCTTGATGTCGCCGAGGAAGTCGTTCAGTGCCTCGATTGCGCGTCGGCGGGTGTCCATGCTCTGGATGTCAGCGACCGCTGAGCTGTTTGGGTACGAGACGGATCCGTAGCCAGCGTACTGGTTGCCGGCAGCAGCCTGGTAGCCGCTGTTTGCGCCATTGGGTATGCTTGGCTGGTAGGAAGGGTATGGGTTGCTGTTCATAGAGTCGTGGCCACCTGGGTAGTAGGAGGATGCTAGGACGTGTTAGCTTGCGACAAGCGCGAGTTGTTGCTCATATGAAGACCACTCACGCTTTCCGGTGGCACCGCCCAGGCCGCCCGCGCCAGCAGCACGACCGTTGCCATGTTGCGGCGAGTTCATCAGCACACTGTCGTCGGCATGGGTCTTGACGTGCTTCTTGAGATCTTGAGGACGCTTGAATGCCTTGCCGCAGAAATCACACTTGTGCGGCTTAAGGGGGACATGGACGCGGATATGCGACGTGATGTGGTCACGCTTCACGGTGGTCGTCCTGCAGGCGCCCCACTGGCAGGTAAGGTTGAGGTTGTTGGTGCTCTTGCGGCCGACATGGCGTTCGCAGACGTGGTCCTGATGTAGAGTCAGTCGGCGCGTTCGTGTTGTGAAATGTACATGCGTGATGTTAGACTTACATAGAGTGCTTCAGCGCTGTCGCATCGCTCGCCGCAGCCCTGCCACTGGCAAGTCAAGTTGTCAATGGTCGAGCTTTGCGCAGTTGATGGCGCCGGGACGGGCGGTGAGGGCTGTGCTGCTGCTCGTTGTGCCTGTTGCGTGGCGGCCTGCACAGCTTGCGCGACCGTCTGAGGGGTGGTTCCATCCATGATCATGGAAGTCGATGTGGGGGGGGGGGCCCTTCTTGGCGAAGGACTTCACTTCGCGTAGATGAGTTATAAGTTGCGATTGTGTTCGCGAACGCAACGCTTGCAGCAACTTCGGCCTGGCTTTATCCGGTCAGATCCGCTTGCCTTGCCGAGTATACCGCCTGCCCGGCGAGTTGCTGTGACAGAAGCGGTTTGGCAATCGCAGTAGACAGAAGTCGCTTGAGTCCGAGGGAGTGACAAGAGGCAAAGCGTGCAAACGGTGTCAAAGGCTGGGCATTTCCAGCGGGGCCCGAACGACCATAAGTGTGCACGACTCTCCCGGTTCAACGTCAGCAACTTAGGAAGGAGCCTCCACCGAGTCCTTGGCTCTTGTCTTGGCGGGCATTAGCGCGTGCTTTGGACACCTCGCTTTTTGGATTTACGGCTACCGGCTGGAACATGCTGCCTTCTATAAATCATCCCTCATCACGCTGTGCGGCTCGGTCTTGCATCAGTACTACATTCCCAACCACCTGCGATAGGTGAGGCGTCGAAAAGATAACGACAGAGCACGCCTTGTGCCATTTTGGAAGAGAGCGCAGTCGGGCGGACTATGCGGTAGCTGACAACATGGATGCTCCATATGCGCGTGCTTGGCAGGTCTGTTGCGATCTTTGCCTTCGTGCCACCCGAGCTTCGATGATAACACTTGCGTGCAGATATTCCGGCGACGACTCATCGTATCGACGACGGCTCGAATGCAGGCCGTTCACGCTGTTCCTAACTTGACTCAGCTGTCTTCCTGGCCCTTCGTTGATTCCGCTCGGGCTTCCACAGCGAGCGTTCCAGGATGACAGGGCCTGGATTTTGCGGAAATGAGGGGGGGAGCTGTGCCCAGAACGCCACGTCTCTTTGGCCGGGCGGAGCGCTTATCAGCTTCGGACTTTCTTGGTCTCTAGGCACTTCCGCTCCCAAAAAAGCCAAGAACGCGCAGCAGTATCCCTCCCCTTTCTTTGCTCGCTCGCCGTCTTCGACAGGGTCAGGCGCGCGTCATCTCGATCGCCTTCGCCACACTCTTGCTCGGCACGCTGGCTAAGCACCTAAATCGACTTTGCACGGCTTGAATGCCTCGAATGCGTGCCTCTTGTGCATTGAATTGATGGGCCACGTGGCTCGTCAGTAGGGCTGGTCACTGGTCCTGCCTTTGTGTCCGCAAATACTCTCACGCTCTGCAGTCCTCGATTTGTTATCAGATCGTTCTGGCTATGTCGTCGAGCAGAGAGGTAACGGCATATAAGATCGGCCGGAAAGACGTGGCAGCTATGGCCGAACAATGACGCGACTCAACCAGCCCGTGTATTTTATGGATCGTACCATTGCTACCAGCCTCATGGAGAGCCGCCAGTTTCTCAAACAGTGTTCCTGTCGTTGCTCGATGTGGCAGCTGCAGTGCTTCCAGTCGTGTGCCGTCCGGGCTCTTAATATGCGCAGCTTGCAAAATGCCCGGTGTCGACAGGTACGTGGGGATATAATGACCGGCGATTCCTTGGGACCGCACGTCTGATGGATACAGGAGGAAAAGGTCGATCAACCCAGAATTTGAAGTGCTTTCATCGTTCTCTTGGCGGACAATCGTCTTGGCTCTGCAGACTTGGGATGTTGATGGCGCACAAGAAGGCCAGCGATACATCAAGAGTACTGGCTATTCTGTATTGCAGACAGCCCGTTTGAAGCGACGTGATTCACGACTGTCCTGTGCAAGCTCTTGCTAACGACTCCGCCTGCTCGGGTACGCAGCGTAGTTTTCACCGCATAGTCCAGCAGCTTATGCAAGGCGACTTTCCTTCGGCACTGGCTCTCAAGATCATTGGTAACGGTAACGCAGGGTTTTGATGGTCTAACAGACGTGCTATAGATACACGGACTTGCCTCTGTCTCTACCGCCGGACAGAAACGCCAGTGCTCATTTTGATGTCGAGCATCTTCGAATATTCAGTAGTCTCGACTGCTTCCGATGCTAAGGTCCTGAAGACGTATTGCATAGCGCTCTACATCTGCTTCACGCGTGTCAAGATCTGCATGAGTGATGGGGAAGCCCCGTCCTGACTGGCATGTCGCCTGTCATGATCCGACTGCACAACAGTCTTCTCAAGGCTCTTCGGAGTCTCGCGCAGCTGACCACGTTTGAGAGCGATAGTCGCGAAGGTGTGCTGAGGACAGGCGACAGAAGGATGACCGCTGTGTTTCACGGGAAGGAAAGCAACATTGACGCTCGTATAGTGCTTTAGGCAGCTCAAACCTCGTTAGTGTAGTCGAGAAGAGGCGCGCTTCAATATGCAACCAATTGCTACGCTATAGTTTTGTTATGGTACCGAGTCGGCTATAGACCTCTTTTGTCGAGACCCATCGTACGAGCAAGTTCAGAGCTGCGAAAATCTCTGCGCTCATATGCAGATCGCGTAGTGAGGATGCATGCAGCATCACTGCCTTTCATGCAACGAAGAGAGCTGGATTACTGTTCTGTATTCAGACAACTACGACATGATTATCTTATTCGGCCATGTCCGAACCCTCAATGCGTCGATTCGTACAGGAATGTAGGCGTGTATCTATTATCTAACCAATTACCGTATTGGTAACTATAATCTTATATAGAACAATATAGAAGTAGGCTATACATATCTACTTCCTATTCTAATCTTCTGTTATCTCGGCGTAGTGCGTAGTAGGTAGTAATATATCGCATTGAATAATATCTAGGAGAAAGATAGGAAGACGGTGGGTCGTCTGGAAGACGCAGCAATGCAGAACAGATCTTCCAGCTTATCAATGTCGCACCCGAATCATCGTAGGAAAGTCGCCGGAACTGCAAACTCGCCCATGCTCACATCACGAGGGCGCAGAGGTAGACGCAAAAGCATGATCACGGCAGTGGCTCAACGGCCAGAAGGAAGACTACACCTGCATTGGGTGTCGAGGATGATGACATGGCACGGGCAGAAGAGTTGCGGCGTGCTGCTGCCGACTGGTCTCCTACGGTACTGTGAGAAGTGACACTGCTGGATAAAGATCAGTGGTATGATACCTCACAGCAGTATCAGCACGGACCCCCTTGCAACAGCCAGGTACCACTACAGCTACGTTGACCTGGTTGGGCGAGCATGACAACAAAGATGACCCCTTCGAGGAATACCTGCGGATGTAGGAGAATACGTCACCTGTGCGAACACTTTCTTCAGTCTTGGGTGCCATGCAGAATCGCACGTTGGAGTGTGCTAGGACGAGAATTCTTGCGTAGACCATTGATACTAAGCTCTCTCTTGCCTCCACGAGGTCCAGCAAGCCATTCGATATCACCTCACGCCTGATGCTATTCTACGAGCAGCCGATCATCTTTCACGGCTTAACTGTGGCGTCTGCAGTACACCACGATGACCTTCGCAACGAGTCAGCGCTTTCGAGCAGCCAAGAGATCATCGTGCATCATAGCAAGCTGCTTCAGTACTGAACGACCTTTTGAGCAACTTAAAAGGATGCTGATATCGAGCTTGCTATCCTCGCAATCTCGCTGTTGACACTCGCAGATTCTGAATGCTTCCAGTTGGGTCGTGATCTCATAATGCGAATCCGACCACATATGGCCTTGGCGAACTGGATCAAGGTTTTTGGCGGAGTCCTGAGCTTGGACGAGGGGCGTTTCAGGGCACATATACATGCTATAGAGATATTGGCTGTTCGTCGTGGTGGCATACACCATCTGAAGCTGCCGGACCTTGGTGTCCAGGTCGCGGAGTATGTTGACCTTTGACTAAACTTATCACATTAGCTAACAATCTCCTCAGCCGGGATCTCATCAGTGCAAGCCGTATTGCGTTCAAACCGCGTTTTGCGTGCATCTGAAGACTGGACGAGGACATTGTTGCTGCCTTACGCGAACAGCAGACACCTTGACCATGGAGGAATGCATTCGGATGTGGCTTCCGGCACCTGCGTATATCTCCGGAAGCAATTGGCTGCTTCGTTGTGCTGAACGGTATGGATTATCTTCTTGTTGGCTGTCAGTCTGTTAGCAACCTTGACGGCACGAGTCTAGGTGATGCTCGGAATACTGTTCAGCACGAAATATTCTCATCAACCCTCTGGGATGTCTCGATGGATGCAAGGGGAAGCAACAAAGCTGGCGCAGTGACTGAGTGCTGTCGAGTTACTGCGATCCACTACTCGACGGCGGTTGTGTTTGGGATGCCGCCACAGACGCAGTGGCATCTGAAGCTAGTGCGCCGGATCAGAACAATCCTCGCGGGTGCGGAGTACCAGACGTAAGAACAGCGACTATCGACATTCAAAGATCTGGGTTCTGGTTGTGTCCGGCATCGCAGCCTATCGCTCCACAGAGCGCTTATTCTTCGAATGTGCTCTACATGCTACTTTGTCGCAGCACCAACTCCAGGACTGGCCGGTGGTCGAGCCGAATCCGTCGACGTTTTTGTGTTCAGAGTCTGCTTGCGCTCACGGCGCTGCCGTCCTCTGGGGCTCAATCTGGAGCTTGGCGAAATTGCAGGAGCGACTCGCAATCCAACTGCCAGGGTGCTGGGGACTGACAGCATGATGGGGAAGATGAATACTTCATCAAAGTCTGTTCATGTCTGGCGCGATGGACGCCGTCATCTTCTGTCGCATCGCCAATCTCTTCGCGCCACTGACATATTGTACTCGAATTTGGCCCTCTGTCGCGACTCGAAGAAATGGTGGTTCTGTTGGCGTCCACAAAGTCTTGATAGGTGGAAAAGCTGCCTTTGTTAGCCTGGATGCGTCCGGGTCTCTCGAAGCAAGCACTTCGGTTAGTCACGCTCCTAGTATCGTGTCTACGGTAGGCTAAGCAAATGACAGGACCGTCGGTGTGTCAAGTCCGCACCGTGTTCTGACCATTGTTCGTGCCTTCCATGTGTCGAGGCGTAAGCTCCAAGGCTCCTGCCTCGGAGTATGGGGGAGCGGTTGATGCCGTCCTAAGCGACGGCTCTCCGCCGCTGCAGGGAGAGATGAAGCCAAATCTTGAGATCATCTTCACCACGCCTTTGGAAACTGAGCATTCCTCCGTGTTACGACTTAGCCCTGCTACGTGGGAACTGAGTGAGAGTGGGCGGACGTACAGACTGTGATCGGTGCTGTTCTTGTCCTATCGAACGCCACTGCTCAGTAAAATGTGGTGTGAACCTCATCCAGGTCGTGCGGCACATCGCACATTTTAAGGTTTGTGGTTCAACACCTGCAGCTAGTGGCCGCGGCTCCCCCCAACCTGCACTCTGCATCACTCTATTATCAATGCCTTCGTGTCTCCTTCTCGCCTCGTTGCGATCGTTCCTCGCGGTGCGCGTACTTGAGTTTGATGGCATTCCGCACCCCATGATATCAACCCTGAAGCAAGATGACCACCACGGACTGGACTAATACGGCACTGCCTGCTTGGGCACGCACCGCACTGCCAAAGCGCACGCACCGAGCCGGCCTGCTTGCTTTCGTCGGCGTTCTCGTCGTATATGTGCTCTTCTGGCCCTCAAGCACACCGGAGGATCGCGGAGTCTGGAGCCAGTCTGAGAAGCAATGGGTGGATCCTTCGATTATGCCGGACGCCCATCGGCTGCGAATGGCCGATGACTTTTGGCCACATTTTCAAAATGTGTCCCGCATGCGCGGCATCAGTATGGCTGAGGCAAAATCGGGCTGTACTTGGTCAGAGGAGGAGCGCAAAGACATCAATTTTCAGTTTGGCGAAAGCAGCGGCTGGGGTCTTGACTTGAGCTGGGTTATGCAAGATCGAAACGATTCTGAATTGAAGAAGCATCGCGCTCGTCTATGGGACTATGTGACGAATGGTATGGTACCTTACGAGGAGCATGCTGAGAAGTTCCATGGTCGTGGTCTGGTGATCCTTGCTGGTGACGGACGGAGCCTGAAGCGCATGCACGTTATTCTTAAGCAACTCAAGCGACTGGGATGCACTTTGCCCATAGAGTTTCACTACTATGGCAACGAACAGACGCACGACGTACAAGATGAGCTCAGTAAGAACTGGGACGTGGTGTACTTCAACGATCTGGCCGGCAAGCACAACATCTTCCCAGTCTCGTACAACCTGGCTCATGGTATCCACTACCAGATGAAGAACGCTGCAATGTTGAACTCTCGCTTTGAAGAACCGTTCCTTCTTGACTCAGATAACGTACCTGTAGTCAATCCCGAAGCGCTCTGGGAATCGGACCTGTACAAGGAGTACGGCACTATCTTCTGGCCCGACATTGCACGGACCAGATACAACAACCCGATTTGGGGAATCACCAACACCAAATGTCGCATGAACGAGTATGAGCAGGAAAGCGGACAGCTGCTGATCAACAAGCGAAAGTTTTGGTACCATCTCCAATTGGCTCTCTGGCTCTGCGAGCCTGTTTTGACCGGAAATGATCATTACTATGGCAGCATTATACTGGGCGATAAAGACACATTCCGTTTCGCCTGGCATGCTCTCAAGACCAAGTACGGATATCCTTCGAAGTGGCTGTCGACCATCGGCACATCATCCGATGGTTTCTTCTGCGGACACACATTTGGCCAATACCATCCCGATGGTCATTTGGCGTTCTTGCATGGAGGTACCTTAAAGACGATGCCTGGTCCAGTGATCAAATGGCAGAAGGAGGCAAAGGGTGGCATCTTTCAGTACTACCAAAAATCTATCTATGAAGAGCGGCACGACCTTCATGAGAAAGTCGGTCTCAAATTCGATGGACACGGCTATATGCCGAATGAGCTCAAGCCGAAAGACGGAATGACGGCAGGATGGTGTTCAGAGATGCCGGATGTTGAGCCGCGGCCATTTGACGAACTTGTGCCAGGCTGGAATGATGTGTTTGATCAACTGGGGGGTTACTGGATGATCAATGACACGAGTAACGCCCCGATTCATGGCTGAGCATATGACTTGACCAAGCAGAAAGACGGCCAACAGGATGGCCCTTGGACGGAAATTCTAGCCTATCGCAAGACTTGACGACAGACGAAGGACGACATGCAGCTTTCCCGAACACTCCTGACCCGGTCGAGGCGTATGCCAAGAATATGCATCGCGACGTGCTATCGACAAATGGCTTCGGCGTATTGCCTCGGTTTCAGTGGCGTCAGGCTGCTCTGCCACGCTCGCAGGTCACCAGAATCGTGACACAGAGGAAGCCTGTTCGCAACCTGCCTCTGCCGCAAATTGCTCCTTCAAAGCTGCAATTTGCATCCACTCAACGCGGTCATTCGTCAGTACATCAGGTTGAGCTGCTGGATGGCGGTGGGAGAAGACTGCATCGCCGAGTTGCCGCGTCAGTAAGTTCCTGTTCCGCTGCGTGTCTGCATTCTCTTGACCAGCAACATCAAGAGGATGTGGCCGTACCCAGGCTCACACGGCTCACACTATCGGCGCATTCGGCCGACGGAGAAATTCGACGAGGACCTCGCCAAGAAGACAACGGGTCGAGAGTTTCAAAATTTATTGCTTGTTATAGAGAGTGACAGTATCTCAAACCATGAAGTAACCTTTGCAAGATAGACAGGATGCACTCCAGCAGTTCCCTCCAGATGGACAGTACGAGAGCCGCGATGGCGACACAGGACACAGCAGAAGCTCCGGGCGGTTGTCTCTGCCGACGATAATTGGTGATTAGAGCATTGCACTAAAAATATTGAGTAGAACGAGTAAACGACGCATGGAAAAGTCCTCTTTCTTTGCATGCAGCACTCCTACCGTAACGAGGCTGTAGTTGGGCAGGGGTGTTGTTATGCCATATTTCATTGTACCTAACGACACGTTTATGTGAGACATTGCAAAGTGAACGTAACGGCTCGCATAAAGTGCTGCTGGTAAGTGTTGCGTGAAAGTGAAGGCTGCACGTGGCAGGAAACGGACTCGTGACGTCAGGAATCGAGTTTCTTGTGGAGGAGAACGCCTTTGTGTTTACATACGCCCTCTGCGGAGATTCCCTAACAAAACCGCACCTCTCTCGCGGTCGCAAGCAGCACCGCAGAAGTCATGGCGGCGCGACGTACGACTACGCGCATAGACGTGCCCATCACAGCCAACGGCACCCTCAAATCCAAACAACAATCACAATCCGAACTAGACGCTCCATCACCAGCAGGCTCGCCCTTCCTACCCACTGCCCTCGAAGCAACCCTCCTCGCAATCTACCCGGGCACACTACTCCTCGGCTCTCTCTTCAGCATCCTGCACCCGGCCAGCCGCCATGCAACCTACCTCCCTTCCGCCCAGTCCTACGACCCTCGCGATGCGCCCAGCTACTTCGCCAAGAAGAGCAACGTCTTCAACGTCTACTTTGTCAAAATCGGCTGGGTTTGGATAACAGCCGCCTTCTTACTGTTCAACCTAACTCACTCCTCCCTTGGACCAACTCTGCGTCCCCAGCTCACACGACGACGCCTCCAAGCAGGAGCACGGTATGCCTGCATAACACTCGCCTGGTTCTTCGTCACGCAGTGGTTCTTTGGCCCGGGTATTGTCGATCGGAGTTTCAGATGGACTGGCGGGAAATGCGAGCAAGTGGCATATGACGACGCGGAAGATCTGGCAAGAAAGGTGGAAGCTGGTGATGTGAAGGAGGTCATCACGCACGCTGCATGTAAGGCTATTGGTGGGCAGTGGCAAGGTGGACACGACATAAGCGGGCATGTTTTCCTGCTGATTGTGGGAAGCGCCATGTTGTGGCTGGAACTGCTTCCTGCTGTGCTACGGATGGAAGGTTTGGGAGAGGCTCGGAGGATTTTCACAGCGGATGGTCTGCTGAGGAAGGTGACGGTCGAGTCGAACGAGCCTGCATCCAGCGCTAAGGCACCAAGAGAAATGGGTGTTGGGATACAGGCTGCGTTAGGAGTCGCCGTACTGAGTTGGTGGATGCTGCTCATGACGGCCGCTTACTTCCACACGTGGTTCGAGAAGTTGACGGGCCTGCTTGTTGCGTTTACTGCGATATACGTCGTCTACTTCTTGCCGCGCGGAGTACCCGCGTTACGGCAGGCTCTTGGGATGCCTGGAATATGATACACCTTCATCGCTGGGATCGAGTGTACCCATTGCATAGCAAATGATTACACGAACAGTTGATATGACACGCATCTCGTTCTCTGTTCAATCCTCGTTCACTCGACCCGGTGCACCCAATTGACTGCAAATAACATACAACGTTGCTGGGCATACGCCGCTATATTCACACTGACGCTATCTTGTGGGCGCCACGCCAACCTGAGCCTTACTGCGTGCACAGTAGTGCTTGATGGGGGAGAATATGGAAGAATACCATGTTATGGAGCGGCCAATATAGACATCTTGTCATACACAGCTGAAGAGTCTTTGACCTCGAGCGTATAGCTCAAGAGTCATCCAGCTCGAGCACGAGGCTCTGATTAGAGGCTCTAAGGCCATCGCAGGCTTACTTTGAGAGTGCCTCGATATAATGGCCCATCCAAATAAAGAACACAGCATCCAACATCGGCTCACGGGCCAGCGCCTGCCGCCAGACCAGCTCATCCAGCCTGTCCTGGAAAGCCAGCGCTCTCTGTAAATCAGTCTTGCCACGGTTTGCCAGGTCGTTGTGGAACTCCCACAGTCACGATCGTAACTGAGCGATACGATAATCGGCTGCCGTCTGCTGCTGCGCTTGCTCACCAGCGCCCTCGGAGATCTTGTGCTCCATCTCTGCTTCATCCTCGTCTCCATACCCGCCACGGCTTGCTCCGCCACTGTCGTTGGAGGTGGTATTGTCTCCACCGCCGTTGTCGTTGCTGCTGCTGCTGCTGCTGCTGCTGATGGTGGTGTTATCATTGTTGGCGTTTAGGCCAGCAGAGGTGTCACTCTGGTCAGTGGAGGCGTTATCGTCTACGTGAGGAGACATCTTCGGTCTCGGCTGGAGTCTGAGATGTAACTTCGAAGGACGTGGAAACTGATGGGAGAACGAAGTCGAGTGATTGCTGTTTGCAAATTGAGGTTGTGATATCTTCTGGTGGGCGGAGGTCCTGAAAAAGCTACTCGACAATAGCTGTGTTGTTTGCCTCAGGAACCACTCTTAGCGTGTCAGTTACGCGAGCTACCGTGAAAAGTGTGAAAGTATGGACTTGTGCACCCAGCTGATTGTGATGACCATCCAATGCATAGGTAGCCAGCCCAGCATAAAATGATAATACCGCGCAACGTAATAAGAATGACTGCTTTGAGAGGTGACGTACCAGGTATGGTCATCTTGAAGACCGCCGGGCGTTCGTTCGTGCAGCACTTTGTGCCTTCATGTTAAAGTGGTTTGCGACAGAAATGTCTGCGCGCTGCCTCGTCTTGATTTTCTCAGCTCTCGCTGGACCTACTGTGATGCAGCATTGCTGGGTATACGCCGCTAGATCAACTCTGACGCTATCATGTCGGCACAATGCCAGCCCGAGCCTCCTCTTTGGCGGCGACAATGCTTCATAGCTGGTAGCTACTCTTGTTTCACCACTACCAGAGCTTACTTCTTCGCACGACCCTTGCCTTTGCCCTTCTTAGGCTTCTCGTCCTCCTCTTCATCATCTTCGTCGTCGTCTTTGGCCTTCTTCTTCTTATTTGCCTTGGCTGTTGTGGCTTTCTTCTTCTTGGGTGCCTTGACGTACTTATCTTTGCTGAGGTCGACATCTTCCTCCTCATCCTTGACCTCGCCATCGTCGACTGCTTCGTCTTCGGACTCTTCGAAAGCCTCTTCCAAGTCCGGCTTCTCCTTTGCCGGCGCCTTCTTGGGAGCAACGATCGACGAGGCCTTCATGAACGGCAGAGGATGAGACTGCTGGTTGTACCTGTTGACTGTTAGCAAGATGTTTCGCGTCCCAGGCAGTGTATACGTACAGTCGAGTGAAGGTAGACTTTGCCTGCGACTCGATCTTAATGTCCTCCATATCAGACTTGCCGACTCCAAGTTCAAGAATGGCATCCCAGTCGTCCTTGGTCAGGAAGTAAGAATCCATGAGCTCGATGATTTCGGGTACGGCCTCCTTGCCTTCCTCTTGCAGCTTCTTGATGAGCTTGTCGAACAGCAGTGGCATGTACGTCTGTCGAATCTCGTGTCGATCGGCACTAGTCCTCAAGCGCATGTGGCCTTGGATCTCCTTAACGAAACGCATGAGCTTTCCTTGCTTCGAGTTGTTGCCCATCCAAGCAGTGAACTCCGTTCTGTGACCGGCCATGGAGCCGTAGACAAAGCTAGCGGGGCGAACGAAGCTGGAAATGGCATGCGCTGGCATCAATGACCATTGCTGTTGACTGCCATGTATCATTCGGTCCACGAGATCTCCATCACTAATGGAGTCGGCGGCCTTGCTGACAAGATCCAGTGTAGCCAGGTTCTTCTTCTTCGGTTCGCTGTTGTACTTGTTCGACCGCTGTGGATTGGTACCAAGGTAGTTCTGTTGTAACATCAGTGGCGCAAAGTCGTGGTCGTTAAAGTACAGTTCGCTCTTGTCGTTGAGTGTGGAGTTTGCTGCTGGGTTGAAAAGCCCGCCGCCGAGAATCTTTCCGACCATGTCCCACGGCTTGAGAACGATGTGCTTCTCCCAGGCTTTGCTCATGTCTTTGCTTTCTTCAAAGGTCATATTCTCACTGTCAAGCTTGGCAGTACTGACCATGTTCACGACTTGCCGGATGTCGGCACCAGAACCCTCAATCAGGGCGTTGATAACATTCACTGGCATCTTGAGTCCTTCCCGATAATTGATTGTCATGATTCGAGCTCGAATCTGTTCGGTCGTGGGTCGCCGGAAGGGCAAGTCGTAAGTGACAAAGTCGAATGGCTTCATCTTAGGGAGCTTACGATCGTTGCAGATAAGGATCATAGGGATTTGAGTCTTCTTGCACACAGCCGCGAGTGCGCCGACGCCACCTCGATCGCCAGCGCTCATGCCGTCAACCTCGTCCATGATCAGGCACAGCTTCTTCTTGGATGCTTCGACGTCATCGGCACCGTGGGAGAAGTAACCCATCAAGGACGTGGTCGAGAGCACGCCCTTGAGACCAGTCTCGACGAGCTTCTTCGAACGAGTGTCAGAAGCGTTCGACTCCACGACATCGTAGCCTTCCATCTTTGCAACAAGATGAGCAGCGGTGGTCTTGCCAATGCCCGGAGATCCGTGAATCATGACAGCTCTGTGTACTCCACTGCCATCTGGACCAGCCATTTTGAAACCTTTGCTCTGGTTCTTGGGAAACGCTCTAAGCCAGCGTTGCAGCTTCTCTACCTGTGTCTTGTTGCCACAGATCTGATTGAGGGACTGTGGGGCGTACCGCACCGTCCATAAGTGCGAGTCGACGCCTGAGCCGGATTCTTTACCTTTGTCCTTCCTAGACTCTGGCACGGCCCCGGTCTTGACATTTGAAACTCCAGCTTGCTGAGGGTTGGGTTTCGCAGTAGCCAAACGTGCTCGTTCCTGTTGTTCGATTTCTTCTGCTGCTTTGCGGATGTTCTCTTCCTCTTTGGCTTGCTTCTCGGCATATTTCTGCGCAGCAGCGCCGCTGCCTCCGTTGGCCGGCAGCTGTTGAATAAGGGCAAAGAGTCCATCTTCATTGATAACTTTGAGATTGTTCTTCTTGATCGTCTCCAGTTTCTTAGGCCCGGCATCCTCGCCTAGCACGACGTAGCTGGTCTTTGAAGATGGTGCTGTTGTGATCTTACCGCCGTACTCCTTGATTAGTGTCTGACCTTGTTCTCTACCAAGTCGTTGAAGCTGCCCAGTGAAGACGAATGTAAGGCCAGACAGACAGTTCGTCTCACCACGAGGCAGCTCCGAGTCTGATAAGGCACCTGCTGGAACCGCAGAGTTGGCGTGGTTGCCGAATTGGAACTTCTTCTTTGCACCATCTCCCTCCTCATCGCCAGCCTTTGGCGGTGGAGGTGGAGGCTCTATGGTGGGTATCTTGTCAAAGATGGCTGCCAACTGGGCGCTCTCTTGTGGTGCATCCTTCTTCACTTTCTTTGCAGCAGGTGCCTTCTTGGACGGCGTAGCTCGCTTCTTGGCTGCCTTCACCTCTTCCGCCTCGAGGTCGTCCTCGTCGTCCTCGTCCAGCGATGTCGACTTTCGCTTTCTGCTGCCCTTTGCAGGAGTCTTCTTCGCAGGCCTATCCTCCACCATCTCCTCATCGACGTCTGGCACAACGAAGTCATCGCCTAGCTTTGTGTCTTTCATGTCAACGTCCTCATCAGGATCGTAGTCGTCCTGCTCATGGTCCTTGAGCTTCTTTTGCTTGCCCGACTCCCGCTTCTTGGACACAGTGGGCATGTCGTCCTCGTCGTCTGTACCGTCTTCATAGTCGTCACCCAACCGTCTGCCAGTAGCTGCATTGCTCTTGAACACATCATCGGCATTGTCCTCGAGGTCGTGGTCGGGGAAGTCGTCGGCATCCAAGTCTACATAGCTCTTCTTGGTCTTTGCTGATCGTGCCGGCCCTGGTCCGTTGGATGTAGCCTTTGAGCCATTCGTCGTTGCTGACTTGGCCGATTTCTTTGGTGTGGCATGGATAGTCGCCTCCTTAGCACGTGCCGGCCTCGCTGCTTCACTCCGCTTCGGCTTGCCTTTGCCAAAGTAGTCGTCTGCTGTTGTTTCCGCGAGTGCTGCCTCAGGTTCCCCCTTCTTGTCAGCGGTAGCTTTCCTTGGTGCAGCTTTCTTGGGCACAGGCTCGTCGTCTTCATCATCGCTGACGATCTTCTTGGCCCTGCCGCGCTTCCCACTGGGCTCCTCCTTGACCTTCCTCTCCGCTGGAACGCCTGCGGGCTTGCCACCGAAGAACGCGCGAATATCGGAAGGCATCTTGAGCAAAGGATAGTCAGTGTGGTGTGCTGTCTACATGAGCAAGATGAAAAAGGGGAGCTTGCTGTACAGCAATAAGGGTGTCGTATGTAGTACCTGTAGTAGTCTGCATAAGTCGCAATGGACGCGGAGCGCGGTGACTTCGCGCTTGCCTCCAATGATGCTGCAGCCTGCATGCGTCGGCCGCAAAGGCCGCCCAACGCCGCCATGCCCGAACTTCACTCTTGCGACAAGAAGCATTCACACATCCGACAGCCTGAGTGCACCAGCTGCCTGCCCCAATCTCTCACGTCGACTCGAGGCTCTGTTGCCAGCCGCTGAGTTGCAGCGGAGCATCGCAGCGATGGCATTGCCCGTCAGGGCCGCTGCGCCGACCTCCTTACTCTCCTCCTTCACCACTAGAGCATACTGTACGTCGGCAGGACACGACTTATCAAGAAACGTATATTGACTGCACCAGGCCTACAAAGCGCGCTCAAAGCACTATGCTCGCAGGCACAATCGCCGACTCGCACATTCTCTTCCTCCAGGCCGACCTGCAATTGGCTCATGCCCAAAGCTGGAGAGTCTAGTAAATCGCGAAAGGGACGGTGCCATGTACCGACTGGCGGTAGTGTGAAGGGGACCACACTGGTATGGGGAGAGTACGGCATCAGACTGAAAGATCACGATCGTCGGATCAGTGCAGCACAATTGAAGATTGCGGACGAGACGATCAAGAAGAGGCTACGAGGCATGAAGTACCGCCTGTACCATCGTGTGTCGGCGAACATTGGCGTGTATACGAGCGGCAATGATCAGCGTATGGGAAAAGGAAAGGGATCGTTCGATCATTGGGCAGCCAGAGTGCCCGTCAGCAGGATCTTGTTTGAGCTCAAGGGCGAGGTGCACGAGCAGGTGGTGAGAGATGCGATGCGGTTGGCGGGCAACAAACTGCCAGGCCTTTATGAATTTGTGAGGAAAGGCGATCCACCTGTTATGGGTATCACGAAGCTCGAAAACGGCGTGACAGAGGACAGCTTAAGGCGGCCGAGAATGCCCCAGCTGAACCTGCAGACTACTGCCGAGCAACTGCCAGCGTCGACAGCAGTGTAAAGTATGCATCATATTGAAGAAGGCGCTGAATGTGTCAGCTTATTGCCTGTTCGAGGACAGTATAGATCGAGACTCAACCCGAAGCCGTAGCGCACAGCGTTGGTGGAATTCGAGATTGAATTCTGGTGGCCGCCGCCCCTTCGAGCAGCTTTGGTTTTGAGCAGCTTTCCGCTGGATTCAACGCCGCCACCACCACCACGACCATCGCAAGCTCGCTTCCCTTAGCTCGTGCACACCACACCCCCACGTGGCATTGCATTGAGCAACAACAAACCATTCAACGATACACCATCCAGCCATCACTCAACAATAGCAAGCAGAATGCGTTTCTTCGACGTCGACCAGCCTTTCGCTCCTCGTCGACCGGTCATCAAGCTCGATGATGTGGATCGCGTGCTCGCCCGTGACCTCGAGACCGCCTCTATGGGACAGTTGAGCTGGAAGACTCGGGTGAGACGAAGACACCAGGCGCTCGCAGTCCAGGCGCCTGGCATCTGTCTCGACACCACGTCAATTTCGACCACCTCTTCTCTCACGCAACACGATCACCCACCATCTAGCGACTCGAGCAGCCTCAGCAGCGAGACAATATACACTAATTATGGCCTACACCGCGCCCTCAACAGCCTCACAATTTCCCAGACACACGTGCACGCCGCCTCCAAGAAGGCTCGGAAGAATCTCCGCTACTTGGACGACATGCGCGTCACCCACGATCAGATGCGGAACGAGCTTGACTCGGCCATTGACGAGTATCAAGAAGTCTTCCACCTCCGTGACGCTAACGACGATCCGAAGCTTGAGGGTACTTTGAACCGGCAATTTCTCTCAGCTAATAACGGACTCGCACGCGCCAGCCGCGAGTACATGGCGTACGTCGACGACCTGAATGAGCTTCGCCAGCTTCCAAAGCTCAGCCGCGCTACTCTACAATCGGCTTACACGGATCGGAAAGTCGCCTCGAAGCTCGATCGCCGAGATGAGCAACATGTATCGACGCATACCAAACTTCGTGAGATACAGGAGCAAACTCAAGAGCTCGAGCACATGCGCCACGATCTCATCATCAAGACCAACCCCATCGGCGGTCTGACTCAGCAGCTTGACGGCCTCGAGACCGAGCGGGACAACCTCAAAGTTGAGCGAGACCGCCTCAAGGTCGAGCTGAACACTCTCCAAGCTGAACGTGACACCCTACAAAAGGAGCGCGACAGCCTGCAAGATGATTTATCCTTCAAGATCGAGTGGGCCATCAACCTTCAAAAGGAGCAAGAGACCCTCCAAAAGGAGCACGAGGGCCTTCAAAAGGAACAAGAGAGCCTCCAAAAGGACGTCTCCTTCAAGACCGAGTGGGCCATCGACCTAACCAAGCACCTGAACGAGGCCGTCGCCAGATTCCAATCTCTCGACGTCGAAGTCAACTCCTACAAGTCGCAACTCAGCTTCGCCAAAGCCGAGACCACGCGCTACAAAGACGAAAACAAATCTTTACGCCGTGAGAATCAAGACCTGAGCTACAATCTCGCTGGAGCTCAGGACGAGATCGACACTCTCCGCGACGCCAACGAGGACTTGCGGCGCAACACTGCTTACCTGCGAAGCGAGTTTGAGGAGGTCCATGGACAGGCTCGCACGTTACAGCGGCGGTACTCGGATGTGACTTCGAGTGGTCGACGCTCGTTGATGGAGCCTGTGCCGTTTCTTGGTGGCACTGCGGCTTCGATTCAGGAGATGTTGGAGGAGGGTCAGATGAGAGGGAGGGAGATGAATCTGGGTGAGAAGGCGATATCCTTCTAGCTGGAGAAGGAGTTGTCACTTAGAGCGATGGAGAAGACGATGGTCGTAATGGCGGTCGTAGGGACGTGCTGAGAGACGAGCTGTTCCCTGTCGAGATTGGGACAAACGCTCGATGCACTTGGCTGAAAGCAGGATAAACTGCCTGTGTGATTCGAGTCACTTGCTATAGACAGTCGAATGAAAAACCTTGCGTAAGAGTATGCACAGTGTCCCAACAATTCGCTAGCAAACCGACTTCTATGAACTCCTGAACTCCTGAACGCCAGTACTCCTGACCTCTTCTTTGCCATGCGCCGGCCTCGCAGAACATACAACATCGCATCAGCTTCATGCCGATGCCGGTATAAGCATGTGGAGGCAGACAAATATTCTCAATGCAAACTAGGGTTCATGCATTTCTTGGATATCTCTAGTCTAGCGATGCTGAAAGAAAACCCCTCTCGTGGTTTCGTATGCACCCGCTGTGTCCTGCCTAATTCGCAGGCACCACTCTGCTCTGGCTCCGTGCCCAAAAGAGAGATAAAGAGCTGGTCCTGGGCTGAGGAGCACCATTCTCGGCAATGGTTCTTGCGATGTACTTGGACTCCCGCTATTCGTGGCCGGCTATCCGGACTTCAATCGAGCTGCGAAGCGCCATGCGCACGCGTTGAAACACTCTGTTTTTCTGTACTGGCTTGCGCTGTATATTCCCAATCTGTATGATCAAGAGCAAGGAGCAAGCATCTCTACCACGCGGAGCGGTTGTTGGCAATGGACTCATAGAGTGTACGATTGGCAAGCCCGGAGTCGCCTCGCATCTGCCAATTCTGGTCTCGCTGCGTCGATATCGATGAACGCCTCAAACCAAGAGGACGCTAAATGACGTTAGCACAAGGTCAGGTACCGCACTGCAGCTCGGACTTACGCATTGACACCTAAAGGAAAGTCATGTCAGCCTATGTGTCTCAAAGCAGGGGCATCAAAGAAGGGGTAGAAACCTACACCCATCGTTCTCGCAATTGTTCGTTATCTGTGCCCATCGCCCCCAAACAACCTTGCCACCTGCTGTGACAAGACCCAGTTCGCTGACGTTGACTTCGATAATCGTTCCTTTGGTCAACACACCCAACTGAGTGTACATGGGATTTTGAGGGTTCTTCTTGACGCTGATGATGGGTAGTTGCACAGTAACGCCCAGCTCCGGATGTGTGACATTGGCCTTCTTGTATCGCAGACCCATAGGTCGAATGAAACGCTCGTACTTGACCGGTCTTCTCGTGAAATCAGGGCCGACGAATGTGGGCTTCGTGATCATACGCTTCCAGCTCTTCTTGGCCGTCTTCTTTCCCGTCTTCACCACCTTGAACATCTCCTCCTCACTGATGCCTCGGACCTTGGGGAGAGGTACGCTGAATTTGGCGGCCTTCTCGGCTCGCTTGTTCTTGATCGCGGAACTGAGCGCCTTCGCATTTGTGGTGTTGCTTCGGTCAAGCAGGTAGCTGGGAAGTGGCGTGCTCGAGGGCTGCGCGGGCTCCGACGACTTGACAGTCTTCTCCTCTTGCTGCTTGATGGCCTTCTTCATCTGGATCTTTTCCTTGTGGCGCTTCTGCTGGTGCAGCTTGGCCCGCAGACCGCGCAGATTCTGAGCGTCCTTGGATGCATGGTGTGCCTCTCGTGCGGCTCGCTTGCGTACACGCTCCTCGTGATCGAGACGACGACCGTGCTGCTTTGTGAAGCGCTCGATGTACTCGTTCTGAGGCATCGCGGCGGTGCTGTCGGCGACGTGTTGAGTAGCGTTGGAGTTTGAGAAGAAGTTCTCGATGGAGGGACGGACCCTTCAAAACGTGGAGGCAAGGCAGGCCGATCAGCAGAGAAATCTTGGGACGCGGCGACTCCCCCGAGGCGGCCGCATGCCCGCAGCATCTCCTTCTCGCCTGCCTCTCGATGGGTGACAGACGATGGCGTGTTGAAAGCATCGCATCCCACAATGGCAACGACGCTGGCGACACCGCTGAAACGAGCTGTACTGGAACCCTCTTCACGACTCCCTCCGACCTTCCTCTTACCCTGGGTCGCCAGCCTCAGCCTGAGCACGACAGCGGCCTCGACAGAGACGATTCCTCCAAGCAAGCGCGTGGTGGTCTCCCGGAGCAGCAGACCGCAGAAAGCACAGAAGAATTCAGTCCAGTGGAGGAGTACATCATGGGCACCTTCAGACACACACGATGATGCTGCAGCACCATTGCCGCCGCCATCATCGCAAACGCCCACTTCAGCATCATCTCCGCTGCGTCTTTCCTCCCAACTACGAGGATTACTCCCAGTGTTGCGAGCGCAAAGTCCACACTACGTTACAGTCCATGTTCATGGCAATCCCTACGTGGTCACAGAAGGCGACACAGTCCGGCTGCCATTCCTGATGCACGACGTTGAACCAGGCGACGTCTTGCGTCTAAACAGAGCCATCAATTTGGGCAGCAGGGAGTTCACACTCAAAGCACCCGCAGCGGCGCCCAAGCTGAAGAGTCCCACCACTTCCACCATCGAGGTGGTAGACCCCACAACCGGCTCCCTCGCCAGCCACTCGAGGGTCATGCCCACAGGTCCATTGGCAGCAACGCCTAACGCGATACACGCGCCACACTTCGTGCCACATATTGCCAAGGGCAAATTCTCATACATCGATGATAGGCTCTTTGTCTGCAGAGCCGTGGTTATGGGTGTGGAAAGCGAGCCCTTGCGCATCAAGGAGAAGACGAAACGGAGGAACCGGCATGTGAGGAAAGTGAAGAGCAAGCATCGATACACGATTTTGAAGATCAAGGAGCTGCGGATCAAGAGTGTTGAGGAGGTGGAGAGTGAGGGCACTGAGTCGCAGTCAAAGTCGAGGGCATTCATGCGGCCACACTTAGCATGAGCCAGTCACGTATTAGCCTATGCCTCATGACCGCATGCTTCTCTTCATCAGCCATCATGCTCCAAGGTATGTGGCCGCCCGATGATGGCAGTCTGAAGTGTGAAAGTTGTCATGCTCCGGCGTCCTCACACGCCAATGCAGGCTTGGGTGCGATGCAGTGCTGGGAAACGCCAACGGACATTGAAGCAGAATCTAGAGAACCGCAGACGAGAAGACCGGAGTGCACACGAGAGAAGGAGCCACAGATGATGTAGCGGCAGTCCAGTGGAGCTCCCGAAGACCCAGATTTGTTTGCCAGTCTCGCGAGACGATGTCCAGGTGAAAGCACATTCGCACTGTGGCCAAGCAAGATCAAAGCTGCTCGCGCATCGCAGTCTATGATTGCCAGCTTATATATACAGCCTAGCAGTACCTCACTGCACGACCCGTATTTCATGACTGTAAACTGTGGGCTGGCTATCAGGGACCAGATGTCAATTGGACATCTCGACAAGTCGTGTCATATTGCACTACTGAACAGCTACTTACCCGATCTAGCATGTACAATGCCGAATCGCAATCGCTGAGAAGCAGCACAAAGAGAGACTACCACTATACATCCTCATCGCTGTCCTCCCCAAGCAATTCGCCCTCGCCAGGGTCAACCACGGCATAATCGCCCCGTCCTCTCTGGAAGCTACTCCTGCTCGTGTAAGGTCTCGTGTACCCACCGCTACTCCTCCCCATCCTTGATAATACCGTCCTCCATATACTACCCACCAAAATAGGTATGGCGGCCAGCACCGCAACGATGCCGGAGACTGCCATGACGGGGTATCTGACCCACGGCGCATCTCCATCAAAGGCGTCTCCAAAGCCGCCTCCCATGCTGTCGCCGAGTCTGATGCGGCCGAACTTGCCGTCCCAGTTCTTCCAGACCCAGTAGCCTATGCCCGCCGCTGCTGCAATCGGTATCACGATTGCGAAGAATAATCCAGCGCCGCTGATGGCGTGTTTCTTCTTGTATTCCTCTTCTTTGCCTGGGCAGGGCTTAGGTGGGAATGGCTTATCCAGAGTCTGGCCACCCTCACATGTCGAAAGTGGGATGCGACGGTAGCCTCTCGTCTCGTAGTACTCGGTCAAGTCCGGATTCTTCTTGCACACAGCTGATGCGTCTGGCTTCGCGAGACCGGCCACCAGGCCACACGATTGGTCAGCTTGACGCTCATAGTTGTAGTCGCATTCGAAATCGTCTCGTACGCAGGTGCAGTTCTTCAATATGCTATGCAGGTGATCGCGCTTCTCGCCGTTGTAGCAGTCACGATCCACTTTTTTGCGGTGATACTGAGCGATGTGGCCAAAGAGGCAGCCGTTCTCCTCATAGGGATGTTCGGGTGACCACAAGTCGTAGTCGAGGGTAGCATCATCAGGTCTCTTCTCGTCAAGCTGGCACTTCTCACTCCGTTCTTCGAGGCCGCTGAAGTCAATATTGACAGTAGCGATGCTTGAACCGATTTTGCCCCACAGCAGAAAATTGCGGCTTGTGTCGCTCGGCACGGTGGTAATATCTTCGACAATCATTTCTTCACCGAATTTGTGCTCGTGCCAATTGCTGCCCTCGTCGAGGGTGTAGCGAATGGTTTCCGTCGGCTCATCCTCCTTGACGATAACGATGATAGAGCCTTGGTCACCGTACTCCCACATCCAGTTGCCTGGCGCGGCGAATTCCCAGGTTAGTCCGCCATCTCGTGTAATGAACGTATCAGCATCTTTCTTGTAGCCCAGGAACTCGCCAACATTGCCGGTACCGATCATCAAACCAACAGCACTGGCTGAGCTGTAGGTGTCTCTGGGATCTTTGCGCTCCGTGTAGCCATGGAGATGCAATCTACACTTTGGGTCGTTCAGTTGGCAGTCAAATGTGATACCCTCCGGAGGCTTCTTGGTGGACATTGTCAGCTGCTCCCAGCGGCCGCCGTCGTTATGAGTAATCCAGGTCTGAAGCTTCTTCGAGTTCCCGCCGTCCACTTCTTTCACATTCGCTACTTTGTTGACAACAGCCACACCCTCGAGACCTTGCATCTTCTCAAAGTCAACGTAGCCTGCGTCGTTCCGATTCACCTCGGCCACGGACAGAACATATGAAGTGCCGTTGCTGTTACTCTTGATAATGCTGCCGTATTCTTGATCCTTAATGTTGTTCACCGTGACGTGCAAGAAGATCGCGTGCGTGCTTGAGTCGAGCACAGTGTAGGCCTGTTGGTGAGGTACGTGGAAGTTATGTGGAAACTGGGCATTTGCGAAGCTTATGCCGTCGATGCTGGTATCAACCCTCAGAGTCTCTTGCTCGGTGTCACGCATAGCAACAACAATGTATTCCGCCATTGTGGCGAAGTTGATGACGTCCCGTTTGAGCTCCTTCTGGTGCTTGAAGAAGTCGTCGCTGCTCAGGAGTAACAGCGAGGAATCCTTGTTCTCGTTCTCATATTGCTCGCAGAATACCAGATTGTCCGAGCCTTCGCGGTCATCTCTGTAGACGAATTGGCACTTTCGAACGGAACGGAGCAGAATTTCCCATCCTTCACCTCCATGTTCAGAAACATGTGCAACCGTCAAGCAATCGGCCGACTTGTCTTTGCAGTCTTTCGACCCTGTCCAAATCAACCAGTCCTTGTTGGTTGGGTGGAATGACAGCACTTGGATGGAGTCTCGGTTTGGTTCTTCCGGCGCCTCGAACTTGTGGAATTTGTGAGCGCGATCAGTGGAGTAGTGTACGGTTTTTGAGGGCGTGATCATGTACACATAATCATTGATGTACTGGTGGGGATACATGGCCAGAATTTCTTCATCCTTGAGGACCTGCTCCCAATGTTTACCATGATCGTGGGTCTTCCACACCTCGCGACGCTCTGTTCGCATGATGATAGACTCATCGTCGCCAGACGCACTTGGCTCGCGCTCAAGGTAGTAGTATTCGACGAATCTGTCGCCCTCGAACTTTGTAACCTCGCTTGTGATGTCACCATTGACAGGTGGAGCCTTCGTTTCAGTGCACTCTCGGTCCACTTCCTCCGCCAGGTTGACTGATCCCCTCGCGTCCATGTCGCAATCATTCCCAGGAATCAGTCTGTACCCTGAAGTGCCCTTGAACTTGGTCTTGCCGTTATCACAAGCACCTTCTGGAGCTACGATAGGCCCAGCCTGGACGCACTTTTCACCTTCCTTCTTGAAGTTGTAGTCGCACTCGAAGTCCTCTTTGGTGCATTTGCAATGTTTCCTTTCCTCTTCCGGGTCCTCAAAGTGATCTGACAAGACAACACAGTCGGCATCCGCTTTCCTTCGCGTAAAGAGCTGAGTGTGGCCCATGATGCAAGTGGGCTCGCCATCATCGTCTACACGTGCCGACCACTTCTCCATGTCCTTATCCTTGCACTTTCGCTCTGACAGATCCTTAAAGTTCATTGCAATGGTCAAATGTTCGGTCTTGGAGCCGCCGCCTCTAGTCGCGACTAGCAGAAATTTCGTAGAGGTCGAGTCAGGAGTGGTTGTCAACAGCATTGGCTTTACCTTGTCTTTGAGAGTGACCTTCTCCCAGTTCTTGCCGTGGTCGATCGACCATTTCACAGTGTCAGTCTCGCCTTCTCTTACGGCCACCAGCACGGAGCCCTGGGCTCCAAACTCGTAGATGTGTGGCTTCTCAATTGCAAGCCTCCAGTTCAGCCCGGCATCATCAGACACGTACAGGTCGCCCTCTTCGTACTCTCTCAAGTACTTCCCGGTGTTTCCTACACCCATCACAATTCCAGGGGCCGGACTACTGAATATGCGGCCAACATTGTGAGGGCTTGTCACCGAATGCAAATGGAGAGTGTCCTTGTCCACTTTCATGTCTTCCCATGTTCTGCCATCGTCGAAGGAGATCTTGGAGACGATCTTCTTGTCGGCCAACCACTTGCGCTCAACTTCTTCCCAGTTGTCGACAGTATTAGCGAGAACGATGCCTTGAATGTTGGACACCTTCTCAAAATCCACGTAGCCTTTGCTGTTGCGATTCGTATGCTCCAGGTTCTTCGTGAAGAACGTGCCGTTGCTGTTCGAGGTCAAGAGCACTCCGATCGGCGACATTTGGGTCGTAGTCATCACATCAACTTGCATGCTGTAGTTGGTGCTTTCCAGCAATGTGTATGCGCCCTCCTCAAGCTTGTGCTCTCCAAACTCAGCCCGATGCCAAGTCTTCGTGTCGTCTGTCACATACATTGCCATCTCAGCAGTCCTATCACTCTTTGCTGCGAAGACTATGTACTTCTTCACAGCAGCAATATTCGTGATGTCCTGGACGGTTCGGCCATCGCTCATGGTTGGCTCATTTCGATCCTTACCATCAGGGAAGAAATCGTCTGAGTACACCACTTTATTACTGGTAGAGAACCACGAGCCTTGGGTGATACACAGGATCCGATTTTTGTCCAAGTCCTCATCTCCGGTCGTAAAGATATCGGTGCTCTTTGCCCATATACACGTCTCTAAATCATCTGGTAGCTTCTCTGGCTCCGTCTTGAACCCATCGATTGTGTAGTAGATCTGGGACGTGCAGATCAAGCCTCTGCATGTCTCTGCATTGTATAACATTCGCTCGGGGTCTGTCGCATGGAACGAGATGCCTGGACGAGTGTGGGCTGGGCTTTCCTCAGACTTGAAGGATGTCCATGATTGTCCCCTGTCGTGCGTGATCCAGTGGTCGTTCTTGTGGCCCAGGATGACTGCTGTCTTCTTGTCAAGCGGATGCTTCAAGACTTCCATGACGCCCTCGATCTCATCCTCGCCTCTCTTGCAAGGCTCCCAGTTGAAGCCGCCATCCGTGGACCGGTATGTTTTGGTGAGTTCGGCGTCGGTAAGCAGGATGGTATCGCTATCTTCGAAGAATAGTATGTTGCGAGGCTGGTTTTCGAACTTGGTCTCTTCAATCGTCGGCTCGTCTTTCTTTGCCGCAGCTCCCAGCGCCAGCAGGTTGACGGCCACTGCCAGCAGGAGGCGCAGTTGGCGCATCTTGAGCGCTATCGCTGATGGGTGATATCGTCAGTGGGCGATGTCAACATCGAGGGTCTACAGCTGATGGATGCTCACGGTCAGATGTTGGCGCCTGCAGCAGATAGAGTACGTGTATCAGCTGCAAGTTGATTCGATGTCAGGCGAAGGCGTTTCTGCCTAGGTGTTCGTCACCTAGCGCGGCAGCTCCGAGTCCGAGCTGACCGGGTGGACTCGTTGACACGCGACATCAGGGCACGATGCATTGTCTACAATCTGATGCAGACATAGTTCATCTCCCTGGCTGTGCCAAATGCAAAGGCCTTGTCGTGCTTCCGTACGCTCACTGTTCTTGTCTTCTAGACGATGCTTACCAGTCTAAGCAGCAGAGATAATAATAATACACCACGACACGATTTGTTGTCAGGCAGCACAGTCGCGCACTTTTCATTGACACTAAGTATGTACAGTACCATGACTTCAATGCACATTTGATCTCCAACATCTCCCAGCACTAGTACTTCAGTATCTCGACGGATGAATCATCTCACATGCCCACGACCTTGGGCTAGACACGCCGGTCTCCTATCATCTTGATCAAGAGACCTTCCGGCATTGGGTTGTACGTTGCCTCGTCCAATGGAAAGATCTTGCAGTTCCACTTGCTGTAAATCTGCAACTCCTTCAAGGTTGCGAAGCGATGGACCTCGTTCCCAATCCGCTTTGATTCGCGGCTCTTCTTAGGCTTGTTCGATGTCGTGCCTGCCGGTGTTCTCTTTGTTGACACAGTGTGCCGAGCTTAAAAAGGCGAGCGTTTGAGGTGACGCCGCTTCTTTCGTTCATCCTCACTTCAACTCTCACTCAAGCTGTGATTCCACCAGCACGGTCTGCGACTGACCCGTGGTGAGTACTTGGAGCAGCCGAGGTCAGCCTACCTAAATCTTCATCAGCGATCACTTTGCGAGTCAGCAAGCCACAGGTGAGATAGAAGAACACGCATGCCAAAACTGATCCGTAGCTCTACGATTACATGCGAAAGGGCATCAAATTGCGTCCAAGATATGTACGTGTGTGCCCAGATCAAAAGTGTAGATATCTCACAGGGCAAGTGCACCCAGAGCGACCACACCGAGGAAACCCGCTGCGGCAGTTGCGCGAGCTGCAGCGCCAGTCTGGGCTGCGGCGCTAGTGCTGCCTGTTGCAGATGCTGCACCTGAGGAAGACGCGCGGGTAGTGGTGGCCATGCTACTGGTCGAGCTTTGGGACGATCCGGTCGCAGAGGCGGAGGATGTGCTGCTAGTAGCGGACGCAGAGTTGGAGCCTGTGAAAGTGTCAATCGAAGTGTTTCCATGAACTTAGGGAAGCGCGAACCCGTGGATGAGTGTGCTACCGTATCGATAGTCACGCCGGCAGGGAGAGGGAACGCACTTGGGCTAGCAGTGACAGCCGCGGTGGACAGATTTATGCTGGAACTTGGGGCTCCCAGCGACACCGAGCTCATGCTGATGGGTGCGGTGTTGCTGCTGTCGATAACGAAAGGTGGAGTGTAGTTGGTCTCGGATGTATCGCTGTCGGAGACAATCTCAACAGTGTAGGACGAGCCTCGCGAGATCGAGTCTGGCACATTCCAAGTGTAGGACCCGGAGTTCGCGATGTTACCTAGCAAGTATTAGTCTCGCGTGCTTGAAGCATTTGTGATGGTGTTTGAGGCACTTACTAGCAATGGTCGTGCCCTCTGCAAGGTTGTTGCTTGAGCCACTTCGCAGAATCAATGATACTGGCCCTGTGGTGGTAGGGTTCCATTGCAATTGCAAAGACTTTCCAGCTGCTGTGTTAAGACTGCCATTGATCTTGAAAGGGTTGGCAGTGGACTGCGCATATGCGACGGCGCTGAGCAGCGCTGCAATGAATGATCGTGTGAACATGTCGGTTGGTGTGGAAAGAGAGGCTTGAGTAACGATCGTGTGACGATGTAGATAGGAACAAGATTGACGATGATGCAGGAAACTGGGGACGGCCTACCGTGGACCAGGCGCGAGGTAATTATGGTGAACGGATCGACAGGTACCAGCGCCTCTGGTAGATCTGTATAGTCAATAGCTAGGCTTAGTGGTAAGAAGCGGCCAATCACGGCCTGATCTGTCAGCTAGCCATCGTCCGTGGTCTCGACTGAGTTCGGCCTACTGGGGGGCAATATCGAGTCACGGCTGTGCCCGCGGCGCGCCTACGCCGCTTGGTCATGCGCACACAGGACAGCAGTGGCAAGTCGGTTCGGGCAAAGCTTGTGTACGCGTGAAGATGGTGCGCAGCAGTCGTTGACAGATACACTTCTCACACGTGCGCAAACAACGACATCGCTTGTTGCGAGCCCAAAGTATCCGGCAGATCCCAGGTTGCCGTCTCCGCGGCTTGGAGACTGCGGCAGAAAGCGCAAGGTGAGAGACATGGGAGATGAGGAGCCCACCTGGCCGCCGGGAAGTCGCACCAGCCAGCAGTACAATAAAGTTGCTGCCAAAGGACGCGCGAAGCTGCTGTGCTGCCAGCGACCGGTCAACAGAATGATGCCAACAAAAGGCTATTACACAGCCAACAACAATCGGTTCGATGGAGCTCATTCGCGAGGTGTTTCTCCCTTTGCGTTGCCAGCAGACCAGCAGTCGATGGAGGTGTCGTTGTGTCGCAGAGGCCCTAGACTCGAGAGCGGAGGTCGAAGTAAGATCTGCGACCGTCATCATCATGTTGAGGAAAAAGGAGAGATGGAATAGTGGCCACGTGAGCCGGACAGGACGAGGCTCAAACTGCCTTCGACCGGAAATAGACGTTGCAGGCTTCCAGCAGCCAGCCAGTCGCTAGTGCATGTGCACGCGGCATCGATAGCGCGCGAGGGCTAGCGACAAAAGAGGTGGCCGCCGACCCGGCCGACACTCGGCTCCCGGCTTCCTTACGTATCTACTACCTTACTATTGGGATAACAGTACGAACAACGTGTTCTGGAGCGAATATAGTATAAAGCTATAGAAGTAGTAGTATAGAGTAGTCTAAGATACTATTAGTATATCTAGCTAGCTTTAATATTATATATATAGTTCTTCTTTAAGCTAGTACTTCTTAATTCTATTATATATTATATCTCCTAGTCTATTAAGTATATTAAGCGTTATACTCG
>KZ108414.1:0-14487 GCA_002116355.1 Dothistroma pini CBS 116487
GAGAAGGTCGACGACCTTGATACCAGTGACCAAGACCTCAGCGGATGTGGCCTGGTCGATGAACTCTGGAGCTTCCTGGTGGATAGGCAGCTTCTTCTCGTGCTTGATGGGGCCACGCTCGTCGATTGGGTCACCAGTGACGTTCATGATGCGACCAAGGACACCTGGGCCGACTGGAATCATGATTGGGTCACCGGAGTCGGTAGCCTTCTGTCCACGGACGAGACCCTCGGTACCGTCCATGGCAATGCATCGCACGACGTTCTCACCCAAATGTTGCTGTTTCTCCGCGTTAGCGCCACGCCATGCTCGAGTGTCCATAACATCCACCTACTGCGACCTCCAAAACCAGCTTCTGGCCGCCATTGGTAGTCTCGAGGGCGTTGAGAATCGGTGGGAGAGTGTCGGTGGGGACTGATGCTCGTGTTAGTGAGGTGTTGCAGCTGTTGCCGGCCATGTGTCTAGCTCGGCAAATCTCTTTCGGGTAGAGGGCGAGGCGGGCGCGTACACTTCACGTCGACGACGGCACCAATGACCTGGTGGACTTTTCCTTCCCGTGCGGAGTCGCTCGAAGCGAAGCGCTGTGAGATTGCAGGCGCAAAGGTCTTCGCCTGGAATGCGCTGTTGATGGGAGAGGCCCTCAAGGGCTGGGCGCGCAGCGTCCTGGCGATGCCGCTGCAGCAGGTCAGTAAGGGCCCCAATGGCAGTGTCGGCAGTTTGAACGTGATGGGACATACTTGCGGATCATCTTGGAGGCGATGATATGTCGTTGTGAGAGTGGAGTGAGGTGATGTGCTGCTGTCGAGGAGCTGTAAAGCTTGCAGGAGAGCAAGTTCTCGAGATCCTTGGCGGCATCTCCCGCTTCCGAGTTGAACCGAACACAACTTCCTCTCTTCACAACGCCACTTTGCCGTGCAGCAGAACAACTTCAACAAAATGGTTGCTACACTCGCACCTCTCTATCAACATGTCTCATTATTCCAATGCTGTCATTGCTGCCAGCAACCATAGATCAGGGTGATTTGTATGCGGTCTTGGGTTACCATTTGGCCGCACGGGAAACGTGAGAACTCATCATCAATACTACCGTCGTCGATGGTTTCCAACATGCCATTCACGTATGTCGACTGCGATACTACCGAACAACTTAATGCCAAGGTATCTCCATTACTACGTCTTCCTGCTGAACTCCGAGAACACATCTGGCTGCAGGCTGTCGTTGACAATGCCGTCCGTGACATCATCCACCCAAGCGCAGGCCATTCCAAGAGACCATCAGTGCGGGTACTGCAGCCAGCGATCTCGGAAACGTGTCGCCAGACGCGGCTTGAAACTATCCCGCTATTCTACAAGCACAACACCTTCCAGCTGCATTGCGCGCTCAAGTTCAAAGTTCGGGATGCACTCGAGAACATATCCTCGAGATCAAGTCCAGGCTGGCTACTGAGAGATACAGCATCAGAGGTACAGCTGCTCAGCGTCATGCAGTACAGCTATGCCGTTATGGAGAACTTTGAAACTGCACGAAGGTGGCTCACAGCTCTTGGTCATGAGAACCGAAAGCATCTCGGCAGCATACAGATCTGTTGCTTAGCAGCGGATGCTTGCATTTTGCGGGAGATGGCTACCATGCGCTTCGACTACAAGTCGTTACAAGTGCTTGCCACAAGCCAGCCAGTCTTGATCGAGAATTGGCGATGGGACGCCTGTGACGAAGGCGATGAAGCAGAAGAACGATGTCGAGCTACAGCGTGTGCCAACAGGTACATGCCTCACAAGCATTACAAGATCAGACGTATAGAGCAGGTCTGAACATGCAGGAGGTTTCGTACAAATGGAGAGGAATGATGAACGACCGTCGACAATGCACGGTAACGAGTATGTATCCACGACATAGATGGACGGAGACGTTTTCACACACTCCTCATCATCTCTCATCAGTACTTCACTTGCCCCGGATCCCAAGACTCCACTGGCTCAGTCTCAACAAGTACTGTTCACTGACGGCCATGACAAAGAACGAAACGCCTCCCCAATCACATTCACCTGGAATCAACACCTCAACAGAAAGCTATCTTGACCCATCAACATTCTACCCAAACTCCCACCAAGCAGCCCATAGTCAAACTATTACAACGCCTCGAAGTTGACTCCCAAGACGACATGTAGATTCAAGATACAGAACTTTCGGAGGCAGCAGAGCAACCATGAACGCACGTTGCTTCATGGCGATCGATCTCGAGGCGGTGTATCAAAGCTAGATGATACCGATTCTCCCTCATGCCGTTGACCGCAGCATTAACAAGGAGAGTCTGCTTCTCCCTCGCAACTATTTCCCCTCACAACGCACGATCTAATTCCAAATCCACAATCCAGACAGGCCGCCACGGAATCTCCTTACTCCCATCGACTAGGGCATTAACAAAGAGCGACTCCTTCCCACTCTTGACCCTCTCTCTCACAGCAACATAATCCATCCCAACCCATTGCCGCCCATTCCTTCCCCCCAGCTCCTCTACCACAGTCACCTCCTGATCTTCCACCCAAAGCCACGAGGGCCCCAAAATCGCACACAACGGTTTGTACCATCGCTCTCCCCTCCACCGCACCTTGACCGCACCCCATGCATTATGAACATGTCCAAAACAGTGCATCATCGGTCTCGCCTTCGCCATCTTAGCGAATAAGCCATGGCACCCCGACTCCCACATCGGCGTCGCGGTGTCCAGCACTCCAGCCGGAGGGATGTGCGTTATGGCAATGTCTACACGCTTGCCGATAGCCCAGCGATGCCCGTCACCTTTCCGAGGCTTTTTATGGTGGCGATACTCATCAACATACTGAAAACCAAAACCGGGAAGTGTCATAGGCGTATATGGACTCGCGGAGACCGTCAACGACGCGCCGTTGGCAAGCGTGAATTTATGCGTTCCTTCGTTGAGGTACGTTATCCCTGCAGCAGCCGCATTTGGCGAATTGAAGAGGGCGACAGCGGCGTCTGGTGGGCCGTAAGTTCGTGTGAAAGACTCTGCGGCGGGGTGGGAGGCGGAGATTGTGGCGGAGAATTTTCGTCGGTATTCGATGGGGTCGAGGGACCAGTCGTGGTTCCCGGGTATGACGAGTTTTAGTGGTGCGTTGATGGATGCGAGTAAATACAATGCTTGAAGGTATTCTTCCATGATGGAAGTCTGCGTGAGGTCGCCCCAGTGGATGGCGACGTCGACGGGAGGGAGGTTGGCGATGTGTAGTTGTTCTTGTGTTGCGCCGTGGGTGTCGGAGAGGACTAGGAAGCGCGTCTTGATTGTGTTGGGCATGCTGGTTGTCGAAGTTGTTCTGAGCTCGTGGATAATATGATGCAGGCGCTTAGAGATGTAGATTGTCTTGGTGTGCTTTTGAGGACAACATGTGTCGAAGCGCTAGGAAGACTAGCTGAATTTGGTACGAGGCTGATACGTATGAGCTACTCTTGCACCACGATATAGGGACACAGCATACCGAATCATCGCAAGCACAGCAACGATCTCTCTCCAAACTCCTTCACCACAGTGCCCTCGTGCGCCAGCATGTTATGTAGCCAACGACGGGCAGCCTCGAGCTCCGGTGCACCAAATTTGACCACAACACAACCTCTTACGGCTGCAGCTGACCACAGCAGACCGCCTTGCGCTTCTGCGCCATGCCTTTCAGCCCGCCTTTCAGCCAAAGGATCATCTTCATCGTCGCCATTTTCGCTGCCATTATCCCACTTCGTGCCACCAATTCTTGGCAGCAGCTTAAATTCGTCCATGAAGTGCTGGCCTAATGATCGGTACAACAGGCCGTACAAGATAAGTGTTCCGTACACTGCGAGACCATCCATACGGTGAGCTATGCTGTCGCCCAACACTTGGTCATCCAGGAGTACATTGTCACGTAGAAGGAGCTTCCGCTGGCCATTCGCATGGCAGAGGTACACTTCATTCCGGCTACCATAATGATGAAAGGACCAGTTCTCGCCATTCGCTGGTCGTCCATTAGAGACCCAGTCAAGCACGCACAGGCTTGCGGCTGCTGAGCCTATTTCACTTGAAAGGCTGATGCTGTAGGTCTGGTGTTGCTCGAAGCTGCTCCTCTCGAACGGCTGGACCGGATCTGGTAGATAACACAATGCCGCGCCAGGAGCAAGAGTCACTGTCGTGTATTGCTTGCTCAGAACTTCTCGACTGGGTGACTTGAACAATTTTGTGCTGCCTTGCGTCAAGAGAATTAGGCGTGTTGACGACTCGAGGATAACATGGAGGTCAATGGCATCTCCGGCTACCAGGCCGCCTCCGTATGTAAGCAGGTAGACGGTATGCACCAGATGGTTATGTTCCCCTGCTGTCCTCGACGGAGCGGGCGAGACTAGCTTCAAGGGATATTGGTATTTCACAGTACGCAACTTTGGCGTCTGCGGAGGCAGTAATCCGAGGTGAATGGTGCCATGGCCGGGTGTTGACCTTGGAGCATCGAATGGATTGGACTGAGAAGTCCGTGAAACTTGTGTCATCGAAAGACCATTGTGGAAGCACAGTGTTCTCACTTCAATGCGAGAAAGACGGTGATCGATGGGAGAGTTCGGGCGTTATCTATACGATCTTTACGAAAGAGAATCACTCGTGCCGATGTTTGCCTGAACGCGTCGCGGAGGGGCAAGGGTCTGTCCTGACTCTGTTTCGTGACCTTTACAGTTGACATTTCCAAACACGACACTTTGACAAACATTGCGTCTTTGACGCGCAGCCTTGAGCCTTACCTTCATAACGTCAGACACCCTCTCTCACGACATAATGCACAGCTGTTGACCGTCACGACCTCCCGCCACGCGTACATCGACTTCAAGCACACGCGACGAGCACAACATTCGCCTGTCGCATTCGATATACGCATCACTACACCCTTCACATCAAAGCTACAATGTCGACATCAGGCTCGCCAGCGCCGGGCGCGACGAGCACAGGAAGACGCGCGCCGTCACGCGTTCGAAAACAGCCCGACCATTTCACCTCCAGTCCGTTTACTACTAGCAGCAAGCGGAAACGAGATGATGCCGAGGAAGCAGATGCGGATGGCGATGTTGATATGAACGACGAGGAGGAAGATGAGGACCACGACGAGGACCCAGAAGACGACGAGCCAGCAGAAGAGGAGCTCCGCGAGAAGGCCAAGCGAGTGCGCAAGCCGAAGACCAGCGCACCAAGGAAGCCAGCGCAGAAGAAGCCTAAGGTCAATGGAACGACGACGCTGCCGCTTCGAACTGCAGCAAAGGCTCCAGCGAGGAAGCGCGCACCGAAGAAGGTCAAGGTTGCGGACAGTGTAGATGCAGAGGCAGCCGGTGGACTCTATGCGGAGCTCTTTGGACATGGCAAGACGATTGAAGAGGTAGTGGCGGGTTGGCTCCAGGCTTTCAAGGAGCACGAGGCACGCGCACTCGCAGATGTCATCAATTTTGTGCTCAAGTCGGCAGGCTGCAACAGCAAGCTGAGCGAACACGACATTGAAGATCCGGATAGTGCTGCTGCTAAGCTTACAGACCTACAAGACGAGTACCAAGCCACCGAGCCCTCCGACTACCCCATCATCGCCAAAGGCAAGAATGCCGCTTCTTTCAAGGCCAGCATGTGCGGTCTGATACACGCCTTGATCAAGTCAGTGGGAGCAAGAGGCGAGTTGATGACAGAGCCGGAGCTTATTGAGAACATTCACGTGTGGCTTTCGACGATGAGCTCGGCGAGCAACCGATCCTTTAGACATACTGGTGCCGTCTGCTGTCTGAGTGTCTTGAGCGCACTTTGCGAGATTACCAAAGACCTCGCACAGAAGTCAGCCGAGAACGCCCGCCATGCCGATAGCGAGCGTAAGAAGGGCAAGGGCGTGAATAAAGAGCGAGTGAAGAACATCGAGCAAAGGGCGAGGAATGCACACAAAGAGCTACAGTTCGCGGAAGCACTGCTCAAGGATTGGTTCGATACAGTCTTCATCCATCGTTATCGCGATGTGGACCCAGTCGTCAGACGAGACTGCATCGAAGCTCTGGGCGACTGGATCATGACATATCCAGACCACTTCTTCGACGGTCAACATCTGCGATACATGGGCTGGCTGTTGAGTGACGAGAACACTGCAGCCCGAGGCGAGGTGGTCAAGACGCTCATTCATCTGTACAGCGAGGAGGGCAGAATCGGTGGCCTCAAAACCTTCACTGAACGTTTCCGTGCTCGGCTGGTCGAGATCGCGACCGCAGACGCTGACCTACACATTCAAGTCCGTGCCATTGAGTTGATCGATGTGCTGCGCAAGAACGATCTTCTGGAACCTGACGACATCGACGCTGTCGGACGCCTCATCTTCCACGACAATCCGAGAGTCCGGAAAGCCGTGGCAGGATTCTTCTCTTCGAATGTAGACGATCTCTACAGCTCGAAGCTTGAGGAGCTCGGTGGATCAGAAGCCTTGGAAGAAGTTCTGCCGGAAGCGAGTGTGGACAACTTCGAAACACCAAGAATCGAATGGCTGAGATACAAATCACTCGCGGAGGTGTTGCACGCATATGACCAGGACGTCAACTTGCCCAGCAACCTAGAACGAAGCACTGCAGATGGCGCCCTCATACTCCATGCTGCTGGGTTTGACTCTCGCTTTACACTGGCTGCAGACGTTTTGTACGACAGCATTGACGATCTGCAGGATTGGCAAGCCTTGTCTGGCTACCTCCTGTTCGACCACTCTGCCAATCGTGCGAACGGTGTTGCCAACGACACCGTATCGCAGCTCAAGCACGAGTGCACTTTAAGTGAGAATGAAGAGGTTGTGCTCCTTGAAGTGCTGATCGCAGTCGTGCGGCGATCCCTCACTGATCTCGCTGAGAAACTCACTGGACCCAAGTCAAAGCCCTCCAAGAAGCAGAAAGAAGAGCTACAAGACGATCAAGACGAGGCCGTGCGAAACCTGAGCGAGGTCACTCCCAAGCTTCTGAAGAAGTTTGGAGACGTGCCGAACACAGCTGGTGCAGTCCTCCGACTGGGCGGTGTACTTGCGCTGCCTTCACTGCAAGGACTTCGTCAAGATTCGGCTGGTAGCGCTGCTCTACTGGTCGACCTGCGCAAGCAGTTCATGGCACATGGCACCGATGAGGTACTTGGCCCTGCTACTGCTTCTATTCTCCAAGCTCTTTCGTACGACGAGCTCGATGAATCAGCTCTGGAGAAGGTCAACAGTCTGTGGGATGATGTTGTGAGTAACCTGGCGGAACTCCTCACGGTGGAGAACGTCATGGTTCGCGGCACATCACCGCATGAAGAGTTGCAAGCACTCAGCAACAACCTGCTGCGCATTGTCAGGTTGGCAACGGTATCGAACTGCACCCAAGCACTGGAGGATGCAAGCGTCTCCGGAACCTACAAAGCCATCGACAAGACCTACAACGGCGCCATTGACTTCATTATCGACCTGATACTACGCGCGACACCATCAAGCTCTTCGACAGACGTCGATGCAGACGATGCTGCACTAGAGGACCTGGTGGCTACCCGTGCTGCCGAAGCTGCACTGTGGTACTTCAGATGGAAACTCTCTGGCGTGATGACCGCTTTGAAGGCCGGAAACGCCGCAGATACGGACATGACCGCCCTTGAGCCACTAGCAGAGCGACACACGGCCTACTCGGATAACCTCGCCACGGTGATGAAATCGCGGCGAGCCACAGACCCTGTGTGCCATGCCATGACTGTTTGTCTGCTGGAGCTGTATGCCAACTCCGCCGTGCTACGAACTGCCACAGTGTCGCCAAACGTCAGTGATACCTACACAGTGCTTATACTCGACATGGATGCCGACCATGAGAAGGCGATCATGAAAGTGTTCGTGACGGCTGAGAAGGACTTTGCCAAACTCACTGGCAAGAAGCTTGACGAGCCTGTTTCAGAGGTGGTAGATGATGATGCTGATGTTGATGCCGACCCTGTCGATGATGATCCCCTCTCTAATGATGATGAGGACGAAGACGAGTCACAGCCACAGACCCAAGCATCACAGCAGAAGCGAGATGAGAAGCTCATCAAGCCTATCATTGCCGAGCAGCGTCTATGTGTGCTGTCTGCTAAGCTCGTCCACGCCATAGCAGCTGGCGTGATTAACGACACCGCAACGCGGAGGAGAATCGAGCGCAACAAGACGAAGCTCGGTCCAAACTTCAAGGAGGTGCTCGCCTACCTTGAGAACGACAGCCTCACCAAGAAGCAGACCAAGACAAACCCGAAGCCGCAAGCAAAGCCTGCAATTACGAATGGCACGTCCAAAAAGACCAAGGCGAACCCCAAGAGCAACGCCATCGTTGCCGATGACGAGATGAGCGACGACATCGAAGATGAAGAACAAGAGGAGGCAGCGCGGCAAGAGCGTGAGCTGGAGGATGATCATGAGCGCGAGCCTGAAGATGACGAGGAGACGGTCAATGGCGCTCCAGCGGAAAAGGAAGTGGGGAGCGTCACAGGCGACTAGATTGGGTTGCCAAAGGTTGGCCGAGCCATGTTATTCACGATACCCTTCTGCGAGATTTTCCCTGCATTGCTAGCACACTTTTACAATCATGACTTTGCTTCGCTTAGAAGAAAAGAACAGCATACGGCGCACTGAAGACAATGGTTATACTCCGTAATGTTCCAACCTCAATTCGTCGTTCAGAGTGAGTTCGTCACTACATGATAATCTATCAATATGCCTCGCATCATCTGTCTGTCTGCCAGGGTATCATCGTTTGTGCAGTACAGATAGTCTAAAGTGCCTGCCTGCCCTCCCACCCACCTCACGCCTTCTTGCCTCAGATTCCCATATAAATTGCCAAATCATACCCATACCCATACCCACCCCACCCCTTCCATCTTTCACCACATCCCATGATGCGTCCTGACCCTCCAATTCTCCACAGCGGCACCTCTCAAATCGTCCACATTTAACATATCCGCACCCTCCTTCATCAGCACGTGCCACACATGATTCCTCAACCCCACCGGCCAACTCGGCGTATCCCAGTACCGCGCCTTCAAACCCCGTCTCTGCGCTCCGCGGATTTGCCCACGAATAGTATCCATTTGCTTGGGCGACAAGTGGCCTCGCCAGACGAAGCCGACGGCGTGTGTGAAAGATACGGAGGCGTAGTAGGAGTTATTTGGGTTGAAGTCGGAGGATGCGGAAGTCCCGACGGTGCCTTGGGAGGATTTCTGGGAATGGGAGGGTAGTGAGGAGGAGTCGGACGCCTTTTCGTAAAGGGCGTCGAGGGGGGCGTCGAAGAAGATGTCGCGGTAGGTTTCGTTTTTTGTGACGAGATCGAAGGGCGTGTTGCCGGTTCCCACGACTGTTACGGCGCGGGAGTGGGTGTGGTTGCCGTCCCAGTATGTTAGGTAGTCTTTCTCGCGGAGGGATTGGAGTTGTCGGGAGACGAAGGGGAAGGTTTCGTGGCCGTTTGTTTTGAAATCGATGAGGAGGATGAGGGATCGGGAGGGATCCACGTCGAAAACGCCGTGGCCGGTGGTGGTACCGAATCTTGTGTTTTGATTCATTCTGTCGAGGAGATCGACCAATGGATTGACGTAGAGGTTCTCGAAGGTCCTATTCCTGGTTAAAGATCCCACGTTGTGACCCACGTACAACTCTTCATCGAAGAGCCATACGTCTGCTTCGACACCTGCCAGATATTAGCCATGCCCGAGCACCACGTGGTGCCTCAACAGGCGATGCTGTGGTGAGGATGGCTAGTCGCGCATGTATCCGACCAACGAAGCTTTCGACCCGTCAATGCTTACCTGTGCATCCCCAGTGAATGGCGTCAAAGAGGGGGACTCTTCTCCAGTAGTCATTATGCGAGTGGCATCGAATCGGCATTACGTCTCGCGTGGCGTCTGTCGGATATTCTTTCAATCCAGCTCCAATGTTGCCTGGCTTGCCCCAGTTGGGTAGGTACTCATCGTATTCGTCCAGGTTCCATGCTAATCGAGCTCGCCCAAGCACGGCTTGTAGGACATGCAGCACACCACTTTCTCAGATGTCAGCATCTTGTTTCCTGCCCAGACCAAGCAATACTCACAACGCCATTAGAACCACCACCGGCAACGCTAACACCGCCCTCTTGATGAAACCCGCAACATGCGATCTTCGACATCGCCGTGTTTCCCGAAGTGGCGAATGCCTCTTCAGTACCCCCTCCGGCTGGTGGTTCTGATCAAAATAATCGTATGATCCCTTCCGCCGCCGCACCGTCATTCCAAGCGCACCAAGCAGTCTTCCAAAAACACCACTCTGCGAACGTTCAAGAACAACGTTTGAGACATCCTCGTCATCTTCAAGCGAGTCCCGGTACGGCGCGGCAGCTGTAGACCCTTCGTTCATAGACGTCCGCGACTGGAGCACGTAAAGATCGGATGATGACGCGGATTTCTTTCCGCTGAGGGTCGGCATGGAAAATGAGCTCTTGCCCGTCAAGACAGAGGACGGACTGTCTGTCAAGACACGTTGGAGTTGTTGCAAGCGGGCGCTGCTGGTTTGCGATCGTCAGTCGGTCCAGAACACGTCTTCCGCGAGCCTAGCCGCTCCTGCTAGATATGCCGTTGCGAACAGCCACTTCACAGCTGCAGCCACTTCTGCGGAGACCTGTCGTCTGTTTCCGTCACGCGACGGAGCAGGAGCAGGAGCAGGAGCAGGCGCGAGGAATGCAGAGGCGGGAGTGCACATCGTCGCCCGTCGCGCCTGATCAAACGGTGTGTGGATATACACGGCCGCATCTCAGCGTCCGCGCAAAAGTATGACGAACTCCAGTCGAGCGTCGAGACGTGCTGCATGTTCGGGAAGCACGCCATCATTGGCTGAGCAAGCACGGGCCGTAAGCTGATCCCATGTGCATCAAGCGGGTTCAAGCCGTGCAAGCCTCGCTGCTGAGCTCCGATCGTCGCATTTGCAAGCTTGGCTTTCTTCGTCATAGACTGTCGTTTGGACGTCCACTGTCAAGCTGCATGTGGTCCCTATGATGACACGGCACACGAGCACCTTCCTGAAGGGGCAATTGATGGCTGCAAGGTAAGGTGACAGATCGCTGTGCCACGTTCAACACTAGGACCGAGGGGACCGAGCTTCGAATCGCGGCGCTGCGAATGGAGAACTCACATGTAAGCCGACGGTCGTCTTCAATGCCACCTCCGTGCCCAATACACGGAAACCCAGCAGGGTACTAAGTCGGGTGCGTGTGTTGACGGGAGGAGGCTGCGGCGTAGTGTGATGCCCGGGTGCCACTTCAGGAAACCTGCATCCCTGCATGACACGCAATTCCCCTAGATCGGTCGTTCAGAGGCACCGACATTGGAAAGTACTGTTGCTCTTGCACCGACCGGGTATGCCTGGGCACGCGACACTTACCATGTCTGGCGAGCTGTACCTTTGAGACACGAGCGCAGTGTCATAGTATGTATACGCAAAGCCTCCTGACGCAGCACGTTGCTCAAATGCACCTTAGGGAAAAGTGTGACATTTGTGCTTCGAAGGGCAGAGCTATTATTACTCCGCTGACCGCCATGGCCTTTGCAATGTTCTGCACGCCGTCACAATGGCAACCGATATGACTACACTGCCAGATTCACCCGCCGTGAAAATATAGGATCCCACCGCGGGCCTGTACAGCTAATTCCTGCTACTGAATAAGTCTAATAGGGTTTAGGCCCTATATACTATAACGTAGAAGATCGTGCAATAACTCATAATCGCCGTCGATTATCGATCTATTAATTTAATAATAATATCGTATATCTTAGTAATTAGAAGATCGACTAGATTATCTAATTATCTTACTATTTACTACTTACTATCTAACGTAGATATATATCTATATAATTAAATAATCTACTCTTAGAAGATCCTTTATAGCTATAATATACTACTTATAACTTACTAGAGTCTATTTTTAACATTAAACCTTGTTTTTATATTAGGTAATAATAGATAATATAGAGCTATTAGTAATAATAGCTAAGTTATAGCTTCGACTATTAGAGTACCAAGAAGTAGTAATAATAAAGTGAGGTTACGACTTGGAACTACTAAGAAAGGGCTACATAAAGTAAAAATATCTACTAACTACGTATACCTATAATTATTTCAGTCCGAAAGGGGATGGTGTCCAAATTGACTGCGCTCGCCCATTACCATTCCCGACTTCTGCACTCTCGCTGCGAACTCCAACACCGACGAGTCGTACTCTCGCTGCCCACTCTCGCGGCCATACAGCTTACCAAGCTGTAATGCGTCGAACGCCGCCTGTCCTGTCGAGGCAGCAGTATGAGGTCTGAAGCCTGCCAACGCGTCGCCAACGAGCAAGAGCTTGCCATTGAAGAAGCCATTCTCAGGACTGATTACATCCGTGATCGCTTGGATGAAAGGCTGCTCCGTCTTTACAACAGCTTCGGCGTATTGAGGAGGCAGCACATCTGCAGCGTGCTTCTTCTGCTTCTCCCAGACTTGCTGCTGCATGAGACCAACCGGCAGAGTAATGGCATGTCGCTTGCCATTCGTGTCGGTCATGAGCTCCTCCAAGTCAGCACTGCCTTCTTGATAGTTCACATACCACACCCAATTGAACAGACGCTCTTGCGACTCCATCGTCCCATCCTTTCCAGGAATCAAATACCCCAAAGCCTGCGTCCCCGTGGAATGGTAAAACGTAAACTTCTCCACAAACACCTCCTTCGCCTCATCCGACAACTCCCTCTCTGGCACCGTTCCCCTCCACGCAACATACCCACAATACTTCCTCTCCACCTCCGGCCTCAATAACCTCCTCACCGTCGACGAAGCCCCATCCGCCGCAAGAACCATATCCACCATTTCACTCATCACCCCATCGTCCTTCTGCTGCCACGTAACTCTCACCCCACCATCCTTCCCATCCTCAACCCCCGTAACCGTACACCCATTCTCATACTTCGCATTCCCTCTCCCATCCCCCTCCAACCCTTCCACATACCCACTCTCCAATCCCTCAACTCTCCACCGCAGCAAATGATACAATAAATCCCAACTCGTCATCCTCTGCTGCCGTGCATCCACACTCCCCTCCATCACCTCGCCATTCTTCTTCAAGTACTGCCGTAGTTTACTCGTTATGGCAATCTCCCGTCCTGCTCGGACATACTCGTTGAAAAACTGCTGGACTTCGGGGCCTGCTACGATTCCAGCGCCCTGGTTATGAAGAAGTGCTGTGGGGGAGCGTTCAAGGATTGTAACTTTTGGCGGATCCGGGAGGGAGAGGAGGACTAAGGCGTGCATGAGGCCGGCAAGGGAACCGCCTATGATGAAGACGGATCTGGGAGGCTCCATGATTTGATTGCTGCGTGGTAGTGGTGACAGACGGAAAAGAGTTAGAGAATGCGGGTATTGCATGAAGACGTGAGAAAGACTTACCCATTCGTTAGCCTATATCCATAGAATGAACGTCAACGTGAAGCTATACCGGTATCCCTTTCCTCTGCAATTTGACGGAATCTGCAAAGGTGTATATGCTGTCTTGTTAATGATGATGTATTCACATGCAAGTGACATGGGTAGGCCGAAGGTCGGCTTGCCCCCGCCTATGTGGAGTCAGCGGTCAGAGGGGGCGGGAAGTGCGCTTAGTAGCAGCTTGCACGCAGGGCAGCGATATGATAGCAGCAGCGTTGCTTGTATACTGTAAGTCAGTATAGCATGCCGCAGTGTGCGACACGTTTCTGTCGCCATGAGCAATGCAATCATCTGACGCTCGAGCCCTGATGACCTACGTCACAATCCATGTTGGCCGGCAAGACGAGCGAGGGATGACACAGCGACATTCGCAACAAGCAGAGAAGAACTGATAGATGAGATATCGCGACTACATCAGGAAGAAAAGGGCTAGTTACTTCTGCTCTACAGCCGTACTGCTCCCTTTCGCTTGTTTGGTATTGTCATGTTCGCGTGCTGCGTATCCTCATGCATCCCGATTCATTCCTCTTCGTAATACCTAGTGCTGGCGGTGTCCGTGGCCCGTAGCCATGCCCAATTCTTCATAATTGCAATAACGCCCGTAGTGAGAAACCAAGGAGAACGTTCTTGTCGTGGGCATGTTCGGGGTGTTGTGGGTGGGTGTGATCTCACATCGTGTCGTGGTGGGGTTGCGTCAGGTTGGTCGCTTATGCGGCCTCGCCGAAGGTGTTCTCGCCGGAGTAGCTGCAAGATACTGTCAGTATTCGTATGTTGCGATAGAAGTGTGTGATCGTTATACGTGATGTACAGGAATCCATCCTCATCCTTGTGCTCCTCGTAGATCGAGCTCATAAGCGCGGCGGTAGGAGGAAGGACCTCGTCGACGAAGATGAAGATGGCCTTCTCCGGGCTCAGCTTAATGCGCTTGCGGATCACGTACACGAACTGGCCGACGGTAAGGTCGGCTGGAACGAGGTACTTCTTCTTGTCGAT
>KZ108414.1:14502-53094 GCA_002116355.1 Dothistroma pini CBS 116487
TCGACCTTCTCGCAGATAACCTGCCGATGGCGTGTTAGTGGTGCTCTTGGAATTCATATAAATCATGAACATACATGACAGCGCCGATGCGACGCTGCCAGAGATCTTTGTGGTATGGCGGCGACTTACAGGAATGCGGTCAGCGTACTTCTGGCGGATGCGCTCAGCTTCGGCCTTGCGCTTCTCGAACGGGTGCTCGTCCTTGAACTTGGAACGCATGCTGTCGGTGATTGTGGTCGGTACGGCTGTTAATTTGGTGGTACTTGGTTTTGAGTGCTCTGCGGAGAGTTGCAGGTCGATGTTGTTGTCGTAGGTTGGTGAGTGTTAAGAGGAAGGCAGCAGGCGAAGACGCAGGTTCAAGTGGGGTGTCGGTGAAGCACGGGCGGTTTAGCGCGCTCGTGACTACTGAGGTAATGCTTATTAGTAGTCAGCTGTGAATCACTGTTCACTTCAGAGGCGATATGATGGGTAGATGAGGCGCAAGGTGATCTCAGTCAGGTGATGAATGTTGTATATGCAATATCTACTGATGCGATCATGACTGTCGTCCAGCAACAAAGAAGTGCTTTCCGGGTCTTTGTCTGCCCGCCTTTCCACCTTCGCCATCTCATAGCCTCGAGGCTACTTCACACCGGTCGATCGCGGGCGGGAACCAATCCGTACAAATATGCTCCGCAACGCCGTACCTCTCATATGCCAACCCGTCGCTCGCTAAATCAGGTATCATGTGAGACAAGCGAGATCATTATAATGTTGCGGTCGGGAAATAGAACTGGTCCCAAAGGAAGTCGTAGTCCTCCATGAACGTGCCGACCATGTCCAGAAGCGGCTTGTTCTTCAGCTTCCCAGCGAAGCCGTTGATGATCCCTCGGGTGACATTCTCGTAGAAGGCGCCGCGCATTGTCCACCATGCCAATGACCAGCCGCGCTTCTTGAGCTCTTCGCGTTCGAGTTGCGTTAGTCCTCTCGCGCCGCCGGGTCGTCTTCGTTCGAGATCGTGCTTTGCGATTTGTCTGGCGCCGTATTCTATGCTCAAGCCAAGTAGCCAGGGTCGCCAATCTGCCTTGCCTTTGCCGTTCTCCCGTTGTGACCAGTAAGCCATGGCCATCGCGTATATCACAGGCCGCAGGATGAACATGACTTCTGCAATTTCCCCAAATCCGGAAGTACGATGTACGAGGGCCTTTGGAGGTTTGATGTCGTCGGCTGTCAGTACCTTTGAGAGCAAATAGGAAGATATGTCGTCTGAGTTCGGCAGCGGTGGAAGTGTCAGAGATGTCCTGGGCATAGTCCACTGTTCACTTCCTGCGGTCGTGTCCGACCGTTCGCTAGGTGGGCTAGCCAATTCCTCGTCGTCTGTATTCTTCTCCCCCACAACAACCTCCCGCTCTGGTAAAGGAGGAGACAGAAGCGGCCGCGAGTTCGTCAGTCGCATGAGTATCAGTCTGCACACAGCCTTCACTGCTTCCAATAGCATCACGAGCCTCCATCTTGTCTTCTCTCCCCGCTTCTTGGCCATCATCTCGAGCAGCAATTCAGTATACTGCACGATTTGCAATGTCGTCGCCGTTCTACGATATGTGGGACTTTTCTGGCAGTAGAACCTCGTATATCGATTGTGCGGACTCTGATGTCGCGGTGCTCGAAGTTGTTGCGCCAGCGCTCGGGATAGGAGATTGTCATGGTATAAGGAGAGGAGTTGCACGCCAGAGTTGAGAGACTCGGTCGATATATCGGACATCTTAAGTCCACCTACCATACAGTCAGAGTCTCGAGCGGTGTCAGGTCGTATCATAGTGCTCACCAGGGACCAGATATGTCAACGATCGCAATGCGCCCTCGACCTGACCGATTGCGCCGGCGTTCTTGGTGATGAAGTCGCCGTACATGCTGACCCACTTCGATGGTAGTTTCAGTACGACCTTGGTCTGCTCGGTGGCAGATTTGACGCGCTCCATGGCGTCGCGATGTTGTGGTTGTAAGCTGAGTGTTGGAATAGAAGAGGCACGAGATCGCGAACGAGACTCGAGATGATGCGCTTCCGCAGTGCCGAGGCGATTGTGACGGCTTTACATTTTGATTGGCAAGACCACTAGAACTTAGTTGGGATTCCATCACCTCGATCTTCACATGCCGATTGAAGCTCGTCTGTGCGTCCTTCCTGCAACCAACACAAACGCGAAATCACGTCCCTCTGACTTGTCTAAACTTCGTCTGATACAATGTCCTCGCCCTATCTAATTTCCAGGTACCCTGTCCTCCAATCAAGCTCGTTACCAAGCGGCCACTGACCCTCCAACAGGATCATCGATCCCATTTTCGCAGCCAGTGTAGGCATTACCGCAGCGGTCGTCCGCATCAATCGGGAAGAGAAGGAGAAGGGTAGAACGACAGATCAGACTATCGAGAGTCTCAAGCGAAGGACGGCTGCGCTGTTCAACAATGATGCGCCAGCGAAGACAGTGACCGAGAAGGCGGGTTGAGGACGACGCGAACAACGAAATCAGACAATGCCGATACGGGCAGCAAAACGGTACTGGAGAGGAAAAATATGATGGCAGCTGATATCGGCCCTCGAGATCACCCGCCATTATGAGATATCAATCGCAATAAACCTTCAGACGTCGACCGGAGGATCGATGCAAGCGATCCTGGTGAGAGAGAAGAGTTACTCGGGAGACCTGACAGGCTGAGGTCCTTGCCATAGTCACTCTATCCCCCTTTGTCACGTGCTCGCAAGCGCGCGCGCGACTGACCTGCTATCATGCCCACGACCGCTGATGCTGGTGTTATCCTGGGCGCCATTGTGGAACACCGAGCTCGGGATCGATCACAGGATTCGAAGTGGGCGATTCGAGTCGCAGATGGAAAGCAGGCGATATACTGAAGGATATGTTTGGAGAAGAAGCAGACAATCGCATACGAGCTTGGAGCAGCGTAGCTAAGTGTTCATTCGCTACAGCGTACTGCCTGTAAGGCTGTCCACAAGACGTGCTCGCCTTTCAAGGCCCTTCGTTGTTCATATTATTCCGTACTCTCGGAATCTATTCTTTCCAGGCAGTAGAGCTCTTTCAGCGTCATCGATAGTCGGACAGGGACTTTCTCTGACCAGACTTCTGAAGGTGATGTTTTCTCAGGGCAAGTGTAATCAAGGAGACGAGAAAATCGAGGCGTCATTACACAGTCACTACAGGAGCGAGAGGTCAATATAGTGTAATGTCATGCTTAAGCGATGGAGTATCGCAGCTATGGTACAATATGTCCATCGACATCGAGCTCGCTCAATGCAATGTAGCAAAAGCAAAGCCGTCTCTCTGCTGTTCACGAATCTCTATCCCGTCTTGAACCGTACGCCTCCCCCATCCATCGCCGTGTCTGCCTTCCTCTTCAGCGAGTCCGGAGTCGCACTTCTCTCCCTATATCGACCACCACCAACATTCGCCAGCGCCGCAGCAAGCGATCCAGCCGACGACGCACCCAGCGCAGGCTTCGTCATCTCAGCTAGACACGTAGCATGCACGATCCTCCCATTGTGCACTGTAGCGTTAGCGAAAACCCAGTCCTGGAACTCGTCCGAGTACTGGCTGTTCATATCCTCCTGGCAGATGTTGCAGGTATTCTTCGTCATGCCCGCAGGTGCTCGTACTGATTTCTGCTGCGGGTCGTCCTTAGCTTTGGCCGCCGCTGCTGCGTCTTGTGCTGTTGCAGTCGTGGTGGACGGGTCGAACTCGGTATGCTTGATCCACTCCATCTCGTCAACGTACCAGTTTCGATGGTGGCCTCGGTTGAGGTTCGGATCGGCGATGCGCTGGTTGGTGCGGAAGTGCCAGTCTAGATGACGGCTCTTCTTCTCTCGTCCCTCGTCGGTTGCTAGGAAGCGTCGTCCACATTGGGTACACTGATTGAGCTGCGCGTCGTACAGAGCATGCACCAACTCGGGTCGATGTACTTTGAGTGAGGCCGCAGTAATCGTTTGTGCCGGCGCTACGCCCGGAACTTGTGTTGGAGTACCGCCCTGTACGGGTGGAAGTATGCTTTGGAGCGATCTCAGAAAGTCAAGATTTGGCGGTGCGGTAGCAGGAGGTGGTACTTGAGGCACTGGCGCTGGTGCTGGTGGAGCTGTGTTGATGATGCCAGCCTTCGATAATGCGGCCAACAGATCTGCTGGACCATTCGTGTTTGGTGCTGCTGCCGCGTGGTTCTGGACAGTATGTAGCTGAGAGTGTGTCGCATTGCGGATCTCTGGTATTGCTGCGCGCATCTGCGGTGTGCTCGGCTTCTGTACGTTGGCCAGCAGAGCTTGCAGATTGCTGAACGCGGATGGTATGATGGCTGGTGGGTCTCCGGCGGCCTGAGCAGGCAGCTGCGGCGGTGCGGGAAATTGAAATGGTGCGCTTGGGTATTGAGATTGTTGTGGAGGTTGATAAGGTGGAACAAAGGGCGCTGTCGAGGGCTGCTGCCATTGAGGAGTCGGAGCAGCAGGCTGTGGTGCGGGAGGTGCAGGCTGCTGAGCTGGCAGCTGTCCTGATAAGGTTGTGACCTGAGCGCGAACGGCTTGAAACTCTGGAGGACTTAGTGCTCGACTTTGTAGTATGTTGAGCAGTTGTTGAAGTGCGCCGAGCTGCGACTGAATCCTGCTCTCGCTTGGATTGCTAGCCAGCATCTGTTGAAATCTCGGAATCAGCGACTGGATGTCACGTTGGACGCCTTCCACGTCATGAGAGGATGTTTGAGATTGTTGGGTTGGAGGCTGATATGCGTACTGCTGCTGCTGTGGCGTTGGCTACGTCTTTGGTCAGTATAGAGCTCGTGCGCGGAACACGTTTCGATTCACCTGTGGTTGACCATATGCCGGGTACGGCTGAGGTGGCAATGGGTGCGGCGGTGTTGAGAACTGTCCATTGTGCTGTGGTGGTGTTGGCATGTTCCCGCGGTATGGTACCTGAGGTTGTCTGCTCTGAAGGACTGCGGTCCTGGCTTTGATTAGAGCATTGTCGATGGGGCGAACAGTCTCGAGAGGAAACACTGGACGAGGATCTAACGAGCCTGGTACAGGTTCTTTCCACGTCTTCATAAGACCTTCCATCGCTTTTCTCGTCGTGCCGTCGACCAGCGTGTAAGCATCCATGAATGTCCTATATAGGTCACGACCAAGGTAGACCGTATAGGGAGTTCCCACATTCTTGACGATACTATCTAGCACGTAGAACGCTGGTAGTTTGCGGCTTGCCGGTGTCTGCTTCGACGTTAGTTCATATCTCCATCACCCAACATCAACGTCACGTGACGTCTCGACTCCTTACCGTCTTGATGTGATTCTCGAGGACTTGCGAGATAGCTTGTGCGTACTCTGTGTTCTCCTTCGCGATGATGGTAAGGTTGCTAATCTCGTATCTGTTGTTGCCTTGAAGGTCTTTCAAAGCATCTTCAAAATCGACAGCCACTTCCGCAGAAGTTGATGCGCCGGAAATTGAGCCTCGCGGCGATCTGGAAGACATGATGACTTCACGCGAAGAAGGTGAGAGACTTCACGACGCAGAATAAGCTAACTATGGAGCTGTAGTTTAGTCCGATAGACGACAGGGTGAAGGTCGAGGAGCCCAGTCGGAACACGTGCTGCAGGGACTTGACTGCTGCCACGAGCAGTGGGTCCGCCTTGCGAGCGGATCAATGTAGGAGCAGTCCTTTTGACGGACGATATGGCAACAGTGTAGTGACTGGTTGCTAGCTACGTTTCTTTGACCGCGCCGTCTTTGTCACAAGCCAGCGCAAGCCCTGCGCGCTCGCCCTCAAATGTCCAAAGCTCTTTCTGACCGCTGATTCCAGTTCACGATAACCAACTGTGCTGCCAATATTGCCGTCCGCCTTTCTCAGAACCGATTTGTAGGTTCCTTGGTGAGTCTTGAAGGTGCCGGGTGCTGCGGCCGTGCAATGTCGTGGTGCGCAAGTGGCTCTCTCGCTGTGCTCGATGCCGTCCGCCGCCGGTGAAGGCTGCGTCCTGGAGTACGATGTGGAGTGCAAACTGACCTGAGATGATTTCGCAGCCTGTGATGGCGAATATGCGGGTATGCTGTGTTCGTGGTATCGTACAAATACCTCGTGGTTAATGTGGTGCATCTTTCTTGTCAAGTTGCTCGGTGGAATTCAAGCTACTGACTAATCCTGGCGCAGATCTCACGTGCCTGCCGATTCGAGCTACGTACACCTACACACCTACTGTACCATCCTTCCGAGATACCGCTGCTGCACACCACAACCCTTTGCAAGCAGTTATCACTATGAAGTTTACATTCAACGCACTGCTCCTTGTGGCATTCGCGGTCTTTGCTTTCGCCACCAAGCAACAGCAGCCGCTCAAGCCATACATTGTCTCATATCCAAAAGGAACTCCGCCCCGGTTTCTGGAAGAGGCGAAGAAGGCGGTCATCGATGCGGTGAGTATCACGAAGACGTGTGTCGTAGACTGTGTAGCTGACACATCATCCAGGGTGGCGTTATTGCAAGTTGACCTAGGCAAGATTGGGCAGTCACTGGATCCGTTTCGCTAACTTGTGAATAGACGCACGAGTACAACTTGATCGCCGGCTTTGCATGCAAGACATCGAAGACTGTGCTGGAGAGCATCGAAGCATTGACATCGGAGCACAAGATCCTGATTGAAGAAGACCAGACGATGAGCATCAATGTCTGATTCACTCACCATGACGTGGTCGCAACGGACAGGAGCAAACGGTGTTCCCGTAGCCCTGGCGCGAGAGACTACTTTTCGGGGCAGACGTCTAGCATGATGACTTAAACAACAGAACAAGTCAAAGCTATGATATGCCATCTCTACCTCGCGGTCGCATTTAGGTACATGTGCAAAGTCCTTCAGTTCTGGCTCAACCTTGTAGGCCGCACCTGCATTGGGCATCCTTGCAATGAACGACGTTCTGCGCCTCTGCCTGTCGTCGCCGCCATCGCGGTACGCAGTCTCGAGACGTTATTTATCGCTGCTATGGTATGGTTCGGCGAACGGTCGAGGTGCGATGCCATTGCACTGCTTTTCTTTCAAAAGCGATGCCCTCTCCCTCTTTCCGGCCCCAATCGGCGGTCATTGCCATGGAAAGTCGTCGATGCTGGGAAAAGAAGCCCGTTCGCCTCCACGAGCCAAGACCACGCTCTTGATCGAATTTCTAGCAAGCTTCAGCTGCTGCCCCGCGTGGAGGCTTGCTGCGCCGGGATACCACGTCGAACAGATTGCAAGGCCAGAAGAACGTTCGGCACACTCGCTTCGCACGATACACCTGCAGGAGCCGACACCAAATCCGTGGGGAAGCGCGGACGCTTGACAGCGTGCTTGCCTGCCACGCTCACATTATTGCTACCACTCTATCGCCGCGGGTGTTGTTTGCTACCGTACATTTTCAAGCCACTTTCTCAGCTTTGGCTACGCGGTTCGCCCCGAGCAAGATGTAGTGCTGACTCTGCAGCCACAGGACGTCTCGGATAACCACGTGTCGTGGCTGCGTGATCGGAATACCGAGTCGTATCCAACCAATCGATACTGCGCAAATGAAGTGCCCCGTTGCCGAAAGCAGCAAAGTTTCAAGTCACAATCGCCAGGTATACAATCTGGCGAGCCAAAAGGGAGCAGACTGTTCTGGCCCTGAATGTATATGCAGCTGCAGAGAAACTCACTATACCCACTTTGATCCAAATCGCCAGGAATGATGATCCGGAACTGCGGTACTTCTGTGAGTCTTCGGGTAATTGGAAACGTTGCTGCTGTGCGATGGAGGGGATCTTCTTCGGAGGCTTGCTGAAGCCTGCACCCAGACTGGTCTTTTGTAGCTCGAGACTAACCGGTGAGCCCTCAAACTTGATGCTCTGCCTGGCCGCTGTGAAGGCTTCTAAGCCCAGCTGATAGTTCAGGCCCTTGCTTGCGCCCGTAGTCGTATTAGCATGTACATGTCGATAATTTTACGAAGGCGATGGTAAGCATGCCTTCGTGAGATGCGATAGAACGTTCACGACCTTCTCGAAACCCAAAACATTGGATACTTCGAGCCGCACTTCAACCCTCCCCAAGCAACAACAATCCTTGCCCTCGTGAAAGCCAATATTGAGAATTCTGCTCCATGGCCGCCGTTCTTCAACCAAGAGGTGCGTCTTCAACGATGCCCACTCCTCACGACGCGAATCAGGACGGCATGAACGACGTATGGCGACGGCAGCACTACCACCAAATGTCACTACCAGCGATTAACCACCACTACTGGCCGGACGCCCACGGCTCCAACCTCGGAAGCGTCCACGAGATGGACATGAGGTTCTCCGGCGAGTACGAACCATCCTTTAATGGAGGCCTCATCTCCCCTCCGATGGGTGGATACGTCCCCGACTCCAACTGGGGCTCCGACATGGAAATCGGCACTCCCTCCACCACTGCCGGCGGTTTCCCGAACGACACTATAGACGGCTACCACAACATGCGCCATACCAGCAATCCCAGTCACCACCTCAACCTCCCACCTCGCGCTACCCACGACCACCTCCCTTCCTCGGCCCAAAGCCCCCAAAGCTCCCACGACGGCATCTCCCCCCACCTCTCCTACGCCAAAGCCCCTGAATCAATCACAATCAAGCAAGAAGAACGCCCAAACCTCAGCCGCTCCGTCACGGCCCCCGAGCCACGCCCTCGCAGAACCACCATCGTAGGCTCCTCCGCCACCCCGTCCGTCAAACGCTCCGGCAGCGAAGACGAAGACGACGACTACATTCCCTCCGGCCACCCCAACGACCAGTCCAAGCCCCGCGGCCGCAAGCGTCAGCGCATTCCTCACACCGCCGTAGAGCGCCGCTACCGCGAAAACCTCAACGCGCACCTCGACAAGTTACGCCAGAACGTCCCATCCCTGGCATCGAAGAAACCTGCTGGCGGAGGCAAGGGGATTGACGGCGTTGGGGAGGGCGTCAAGCCGAGTAAGTGCGAGATTTTGAATGGGGCGATTGAACATATTGGTGCGCTGGGGAAGGAGAATGCGGCGTTGGAGATGGAGGTGATTGCGTTGAGGTCGCGGTTGGAGCATTTGGAGAGGTGGTGTGGTGCTATTACTAAGTGAGATTGGATTTTGGTGTGGAGTGGAGTGGAGTGGGTTGGCGTTGTGTAGTAGGGCATTAGTTTGGGGGGAGATGTCCGGGGAAAGGGAAAGGGTGGAGACAGAGCCATTGTTGGCTCTTGCGAGTTGGATGGCTTTGTGAGCGATATGTGTATGATGCTGCTGCTGCTGTCTTCGAGGACATGAGGGACCTCACGACGGCTAGGATTGATTCCATTTGTGTGACACGACGAAGCCCGCTTGACGGGCGTTATGATGGCCGAGGCAGCTCTTACTAAGTACGATACCCGAAAATGTTACTGCAACAATGATATTTGGTTCATGTACATCGTATTTGAGCGAACATGCCATGCTGTAGTGCTGTACATCTGCTTTGCTCGTCATCATAAGCTATTCGTCACGAAACTTCCATCTTCCACCTTCACGCATCGCTTCGCGATAGCGCTGCTCGACTTCTCGCCGCTCTGCTTCCTTTGCTTGCGCCCGATTCATCTCGTCTTCCTGGGTAGTAGGGAAATCAGTGTCCCAAAATCCTGGTGGTGTGCTGCGTCTCTGGAATGCTGCTTTGTGCTTGCCATGCTGGTTGGAGAAGCAGAAGATGTGCGCCTGTTTGACGACTTCTTTCCGCTTCTCAGTATTGTAAGCACCAATTTCAGCCTCCCATTCGGGACCCAGGAAGGTCTCCAGCGCTTGACGATCAGTCTTGCCCGAGAGTCCCTTCCCGCCCAACTCGATCGCTTTCTGCATCGCGCCGCCGCAACAAGTCGGGTCAGTGCAAGTGTGCAACCCACGCCGCTGGTCTCTACCGGGGAGGGGATCAGCCCATGCATAATCCGTGCCCATGTATTTGGGATTGATCTTGAAATCTGCTGGTTTCAGCTCTTTCACATCTTTGAGACGCAAATGTTCATCTTCCGGTCGAACGTCGGGCGGAGGCTTCTGTATCCCGCGAGGCACTTCCACTCGACTCCTCTGCTTTGCAGGCGAAGCTCGCTTCACCAAAGATACCGGCGTTTGTACATAAGGTGAGACTCGAGATCTTTGGCCGCTCCTGTGCTCAGCTGGATCTCGACGCCTCAGGCCAGGAGTCTGGCCATCGGCGGGGTCTTGTGTCGCCAACATGTCGTCAAGGCGGTGATCGGCATCTGCGGCGTTCTCAATTTGTCCTTCGGCTTCGACGCTGTGCTTTGATTTGACAGGCGAGACGTCACCGCTCTCGGACAGGAGGTTAACATGGTCCTTGGCACCAGTGCGTCTGATTCTGGCTTTCGACTTCTCGCAGTCCTGCCTCGATCCAGCCACAGTCGATATGTTGTTACTGATCGGCTGCAGTACATCGCCAGAGGATCGAGTGGGATTGTGGGCAGGCGTGGTTCTTAGTAGTTGAGCTTGGACCTGTCGAGCTGCAAAACGACCCGCAGCTTTATTGGCAGCTGTATTGGCAGCTGGACTTACACCCTGGGGCCCAGCATCGCCCTCAGAAAGGTACGAAGCAGTTCTTGTCAGCGTGAGAGGAAGTCTAGCGGCCCCTTCAGAAGTGCCGCGAGAGCGTAGGTCCTTATTATGGTGCGGCCGACGTGGCGTGATCATTAGTGGTCCGACATTATCAAGATCCGATGTCTCCGTGCGAATCGGCCGCGTGGGCGTGGTGTGAGGACTGCTGAAGTCTTCCGATTCTATGTGCATGGGAGCATCAGGAGAATTCGGTTCCTGCTTGATGCGTGTCGGGGCAGGTTCAGCAGGAGCTGAAACTCTAGCCTTCCGCTTCAAAGAGCGTGTAGAAACAAGCACAGGCTCGCTGTCACTGCTTGAAATCCTTTCTGGCACTGCCAAGGCTAGTCTTTGTTGAGTTTCGTCTGCCGTGGTCTGACTTGATGTCACCCGTGATGCAACCGGCTGAGCAGGCGAATATGAGGCCAGAGCTGCCAGTGGGCCGGCTTTGGGCTTCGGAGGACTTGATGACAGCTCTACAGACTCGGACTTCGTAGTTGATCCGTATTGAACATGGCCAGGCTCAGCATTGATTCGCTCGACTGGGAGTTCTCGTGGCATAGTAGTCACATCATCGGGTTCCCCGAGACCAGCACGGGACGAAGGTCGCGAATCACGAGCAATTTTGGCGTCGCGCTCGCGACATTTATCGGCATAGGTCTTCCATGCTTTCACACTCTCACGAGCCTCGCGAACCTTCTCATTCTTGAGCTTAATCTCCTGCTCGCAGCCGGCATGTCTGTCCTGAAGACTGGTTTGCTCCTGCTTCAACTCGTCATACTTTCGCTTCCAATCCTCGACGGAATCTGATACATCAGCTTGGACTGTGGCGCTGCTCGAGACGGTCTGTTGCCTGTCAGAACGGCCTGCTGCATTCGAGTATTGTCTACTGCTGTAATCCTGGTAGTACTGCTGTTGCTTGAGCAGAATCTCGATTTGACTTCGCAGAGACTTGTTCTCGGCCTCAAGCAAATCGAGACGATATAGCTTTGGTCCCACGTAGTCCCAGGAAGGAGGTGGGATCTCAGGCTGATCACGGCCTGCTGAGTTGTCCATGGTTGCTAGGTAGTCTATTGCATCTCGTTGATGTGGCGAGGATAAGTATCGCACGATCTTCTCCAGAGATACAGACGCCTTGTGAAATGTGTCCAGAAGTCGTCGTCGATTTGCGCTCAAACTCGTGATGTTCTCACGTATGCCTGGGTCGATGTTTGATGGCCAAAGTTCAACGCCTGACGGGAGACGCGATGCGACGCGATATTGACGGTCCGAAATCGCCGACCCCGGAGTGCCAAGGTCGCGACCGCCGTTCAACTTCATCCATTCAGAATTGGGAAGCAGCAACTGCCTTGAAGAGGAGCGCAAAGGCGATTTCATGAGGTCTATCTTAAGTCATCTCGATTTCAGACGCCTATCTTGTGATTTGCCCACCTCACATGATCCCTATGCCTTCGACGAATCGCTTGAGCAGGAGGTAGATACCAAGCTTGCGATTAGCCCTACACACGGCCCTTCAACTCCTCCATGTGTCTCTCAATCTCAGCATCCCTGTCACGAAGCTTGCCTGCTTCTGCAGCGAAGACGGCGGCCTCAAGATCTTAGTAAGCAATGTGTCTCTTGTTAAGACTATGCTCAATTCTCGAGGTATTGAGCATGCGCTCGTCTTCCCAGGCCTTCGCCTGAGCTTGGCGCTTGTCGAACCACTCGTGCCCCTGCTTCTCGCGCTCCACGAGCCAATTCGCTCCTGATCCTCCTGGTTTTTGAGCCAGGGCTTCGCATGCTCCTCCTGCAACGTCATCCACTTGGCGTGCTCCGCCGCATGATCGCCTGTTCGGACGGCTTCAGACTGCTTTTGCCGCTTTACATCAAGCTTCTTGGAGAGCTCCTCGGTGAGATCCTTGTCGGTACTACCAGTATCCACGCTACCGGGAGATTATCCATCTGAAGTCGATGCTCTGCTCCCAGTTGTAGTGTCGACGTTAAAGGAAGGTACATACGCTTTGTGCGAGTCAGTGAGCTTGAGTGTGTTCAATCTTCTTGCACTTCTCCAACTCAATAGCGCACGATACTTCGTTCGACTCGTCGAAAGTCTCAACACTCCAGTGGATCAGCATAGTGGTGAGGGAAATGGTCTGTCTTCCGCAGTCGAGTCAGCAGGATCCTGGCGAAGCAGTCGGCATCGGATCCACGGGTCATGAAGGTGTTCAGGTCAAGGGACTGGATGCTCGTAATGCGCCGCTTCCAGGATCAGCTGCACACGCTGTAGACGATCAGATTCCGAGTCCTTCCTGTGTCGAGTCGCACCGCGAAACAATCGTTGGTGAAGAGCGAGCGGGCTCTTCAACAAGCAGCGAAATTGCCAGCAATCGTGACGAGTCGATGACAGCGCAGCAGGGGCCTTGGGTCGGTCTGACCAGTTTCGCTGGCTTGGGAGCGTCGTATGATGAAGAGGATGAAGAATAGATACATGCGCATATGTCATATGTGAGGAAAGTCGATACGGATGAGCCGATCCCGGCCGTCGCAGTCTGGCGGATCTGCCCGCCATGCCCAGTATACTTATCCATTCATGTCATGGCAGAAGGCACACTACTTCTCATCCAGCTTTTCGCCTCCTGAGACTCGATCGCATAGTATGGTGAAGAGACCCAGAGACGAAGATGAGTCGCGCGATGAGCCATCGACCAAGCGCAGCAGACCGTCCTCGGTGGACAGTCTCGGCAAGCTGAGCGACGAATTGCTCCTCAAGATCCTGTCCTTCTTGCCAGTATCACGACTCGTAGTATGCCAGAGGTATGTTCGTGCGCACGGAGAAACATAGGTTGATGAGCATCACTGAACTCGTAGGCTCTCACATAAGTATCACAGCCTGGCAGGAGACGGTCAACTCTGGAAACTTCATTACTACAATCGCTTTGTACGGCCTCGAGCCAGCAGACTACCCAGCCGGAAAGAGGCCCCAGCACTCAGCGAGAGCTTACACTACTTGTCGAAAAGCTCAAGATGGCTAGACGACGAACACTTGGTCAAGAGCGGTGGTCGCACGGACTGGAAGCAGCAGTATAAGCTTCGGCATAATTGGTCAAGAGGTAGCTGCGCGGTCAACGAAATACCTGTCGCAGAGCAGGCGGCAATACCACCGATACTGGTACAGATGCATGGAGGGATTGTGTATATGGTCAATCAGTCAGACGGCCTACGCGCCTGGTCGACCAAGAACGGACAACGACTGGTCGGGCAACGACAGCTTTCCGTCGTGACATCGCGCAATCCGCCAACCTCGCTAGCGATCGAGACGCAGGCACAGTCGAATGACAATACGAGATTGATTGTTGGCTTTGAAGATGGATCGTTTGGAATCTACATGCTTGACCACGCGGCCGGCCGCTTCACTCGCTATTACAGTCACGAAGCTTCTTCGAATGGAGTCATTGTAGCAACTGCATTGACGTGGCCTTATGCGCTCACAATGACCGCGACGCAGCTGCTTTCCCTATATCAATTCCCAGATCCGTCTGCGGATGACGTCGCCGAAGACTTACTGGATCCTCCACGGTTGCTGCATTCTTTAAGATCGCGCACAGTCTGGCCGCCGCTCTCCGTGTCCCTGAGAACTTCCGCCCCGGCTATCACCATCTGCGTCGCTTACACCCTGCCGACATACCTCTCCGGATGGACTGTAGGCCTGCAGGAAGTCAAGGTCGATCACGATGGGTCTCTGCTTGGCTCGCGCCTGGCATCCGCGATCGATCAGCATTACCGCCCTCTTGCTTTCAGCAGCAGACCGATTATGCAACACCTCACACCTTTCTCGCCTGCGGCGGGGTCGTCGGCTTCTTTAGAGCTCAAGCATATTCACTCTAAGCCGACGTCACTTTCTTACACTCACCCTTACCTGCTGGTATCACATCCCGACAATACCTTGACACTGTACCTAGTGACTTCGACTGCAGAGTCGCTAGCAATCAGCGCTGGAAGCAGGCTCTGGGGCCACACATCTTCAGTTTCTGGAGCACACGTCGGTGGCCGTGGCAAGGCGGTCTCGGTCAGCAGAAGAGGAGATGAGCTTCGTGTTTGGGAATTAGAAGGAGGCTTTGGATCATCAACGGCCAGGAAGCGTCTTGCGACAGGCGATCTGAGTGTACAAATCAGGCCAGAATGGGATGGGAACGGGTCACGAACGACAACTACTTCGGACTCCCGCCTGATCAGTCAAGCAATATCGACAAGGTCAACGGCACCAAGCTGCGGTCGTGAACACGCCGCTGACGAGGATACATCTGATCTTACACTAACTCGCGGCTGGATTGGATTTGATGATGAGAATGTTGTGTTGTTAAAAGAGCGAAGCCAGGGAACCCAGGCCTTGGTTGTGTACGATTTCACATGATTTAGAGACGACCTAGGTACGTAGACGAGAGATGCGTTTGCCCTGTTGTCTGTGTCTGCTTCTGATTTCATCTTGCATATTGTGAAGCATGCGCGGCAACCCTGACGCGATTTGATTGGCCCATGCGACACGTGGTGGGCTGTCGGCCCGTAGCTCTTGCCGCACTGAGTGGAAGCAGATCAAACGGAAAAAGTTGGACAAGCCATCTTCACCGCAAACACGACGAGCATTATCGGTGTGAACAGTCTGAGCTAAAGGTGAACTTCAACTCCATCACTATTACGGCCGCATGAAAGAGAGAAGCGGATAGCTCCGCTCGAAGATCCAGATTCCGCGCCGCCAGTGCACTGACTTCCCCACACCTACTTTTGAAAATGATCTGACAGACACTTCATCAGTTCCACCAAAACCTCACCCTCATCCACGAAGAACCTTTGCAACGAACCTCAACATCTGCTTCATCGAGAACCGACTCGATCTGATACCATCTCCACCCCTCACAATCACCGAACTACAACCAGGATGGACTCCTACGAGACTGCTGCTCCTCAGCAAGGTGGCCGCGCGTGCTACAACTGTGAGCCTTCCTAATTCTCATTTTATCACACGAGCTCGCAGCCGTCACTTTCAGCTGCAGTGACCGCACTTTTCGACACACCACGCCGAATGCGACAAAATCGCCATCAGCCCGCTCTCGCTTACACGATGCTGCGTGCCAAGCGCGCGAATTGTAACTAATTCAGTGACATAGGTGGCGATGCCTCGCATCTTTCCAGAGACTGCCCACAAAAGGGCACTCCAGTGAGTATCATCGTGAAATGATAGTATTGACGCACCACTGACGATTTACAGACCTGCTACAACTGCGGCGGTCAAGGCCACTTGAGCCGCGAGTGCACCGAGCCAGCCAAGGACAAGGTGAGTATCCATACTTCGAAATACTCGATCCAAGCTGACAGCATCCCAGGCATGCTACTCATGCGGCGAGACTGGTCACATGAGCCGTGAGTGCCCCAACGGCGGCGGCCAACAGCGCGGCGGATTCGGCGGAGGTGCCGGAGGTGCCGGTGGCGGCCAAGAGTGCTACAAGGTACGCAACGAAGCGTTCCATGTAGACAGAGTAGATACTGACACATTTCAAGTGCGGCAAAGTCGGCCACATTGCTCGCAACTGCACTCAGGGTGGCTATGGCCAGCAGGGCGGCTTCGGCGGAGGCTACGGTGGAGGCTACGGCGGTCGCCAGGGCGGCGGTGGTGGCCAGCAGACTTGCTACACTTGCGGTGGCTATGGTCACATGAGCCGTGACTGCACCCAGGGCCAGAAATGCTACAACTGCGGCGAGGTCGGTCATCTCTCGCGCGAGTGCCCATCCGAGGCTAGCGGCGAGCGCACCTGCTACCGCTGCAAGCAGCCTGGGCACGTTCAGAGCCAGTGCCCCAACTAAACGACATTCATGAGACTATGACCCTAGGACCCGTATCTTGCATATCGTACCAGATCGACAGCATGGCCCTTAACTGGATTGGCGACCTTGACCGGCAGCCGGACGATCGAAGTTGGTGCAGCGGTGGTGGAGGCTGAAAGGAATGGGATGGGTATGTCGGCGGGTCAAGGTCATCCAGGACGGCGTAACACGAACAAGAGAAATGCACTGCACCCCGGTAGCAGGCACTCGATTGAATCTTCCTTGCATTTGCCGTGCTTTCTGGCACGCTCAAGGAGATTTGCTGCATGTAGCGAAATTGGTTTGCGCAGGGCTGTGATACTCAGCTCTTGCACACGAGTGCGTAGCATAAGGTTGGAACGAACTATCGGCATGAATGTGAATTTGTCTCTATTACTTCTCTGAGTACTGTGGTGATGTCGAGCAGGTTGGCCTCACAGCGAATGAACGCTCGCTTGGCGCTGCTCCTTCCGCGGGGATCTACTCGTGGTTGCTCTTCTTCCAACAACCTCACCCGAGTATCACGCATCTGCCTTGTCGTAGGTACCATTGCTGTGATCTTCGATCCTCATCAACTCCGTGTGCTCCGAGTCCGTTCTGGGCGGGATCACAGACTCATGCGTCGCGTACAAGGCCACTCGGCATCACGAAGTATGACTTCTCACCAGCACGACGCGATGTGGCCACCCGAGTGCCTTTGAGACCTCTCTCTGGCGTGCCATTGCTTATGCGAGAGATCGAGACAGTAGCTGAGCGTGAACCTCGCGATCACACACAGAAGTCACCTAGCAGTGCTTCCTGACGAGCGTCTTCATCGGCAAAGGCTGGATGCGAAGCCTCTTCGGCATGCCCCGTTGTCTCGATGGACTCGTTGATAAAGCGGGGCGTCTCGAGATCCAAAACTAGTAGACGTAGCAAAAGGCTTCTGCTGGGACACTGCACTGCTCGATCCCGTGCAAAGAATCGACATGGCGTCTTTGCTTCTCGAACGTAGGATGAAGCGTCTTCCTCACCACCAGTCGAAGTGTCAAAAGATACAGTCCTCCAGGCACTTCTGTACTCACTTCTACACGCGCTCCCCGATTGACTTGGCGTGCTCCGAATGCTACGTTGGGAAAGCCGCTTTGCACTGTCATTACCTCATTTGCGAGGCTGAGTATACTCACAAGCTACCTCACAGGTTCCTCAGATATCCTATTCTGGCTGTCAAGACTGAATATATAAACCCCAGCCTGTCTGCCGCTCATCAGCAGCGCACATGTCCGCATCAGACACAGTTTGCTTGCTGCAGGTGTGACGCTGTTGGACCTTTCCCGGTATCTCGAACACGAACAGCATTCGTCGGGAGACTACAAAGGAGTACTTGAAGTCTTGCTCGACTATTGTGGTCGCTAGTCCCATTACTCGCATTGTGCCGTCTCCTAGTGTGGATCGAGATCTTTAAGAATGCGAGCGTCGCGGCAAGTAACAGGATGCGGTCTTGGTGGCTACCAAGATCGACGATTGTAGCTCACCACGGTACGACGAGGAAGAGGGAAAGGCCGATCTTGTCGATTGGCTCGAAGACGCGACCACGGCTTATCGCCCATTGAAAGCTGAGGTCGTCAATCTCGCATCAGAGCTCGAAGAAGCGAAGGAAGAGGTGGAGGACGAGGACTACGATGGCTCGAAGGAGGAGCGAAACGCACTCAAAGAGCATATCACAGAGCTCACGGCGCGGCTCGCTGCTTCGAGAGCCCAAACGAGACAAAAGGCGGTGGAAGTGCGCAACGAGAGCATAGCATGCGAGCTGTTGAAGAAGTGCAACAGAATTGGCAAGAGCGGCGAGCCTGTGTCGGTGCCAATTGTGTTCGTCTCGAACACAATCTACCACAAGCATTTGGACGGCTACAGCCTCAAGAGTCCTCCCAAGCTGGATGCCGAGGGCTGTGGTGATTCCGTCGCTTCGCCATCTTTAACAAGGTTCCCTGCGCTGAGAAGATGGCAGCTTTTGAAGCGATCTGCGAGGAAGAGCTGCCAAGTACACTCAATGCTATGGAATTGCGAGGCGGAAAGTCACCGTTGGAGCCGAAGCAAGAGGTCGACATATTGATCATGACGCCGGAGACTGAATGCAAGTCTACGAGTGCGTCGGTTCGAGTAAAATTGGACCACGCCTTCGACATCGTCATCCTGGACTTCAGCAAGTCGCATGAGCCAGCTTGGTCTCGGGAAAACGAGAAGCTGTGTGACGGCTAGACGAGATATAAAGCGAGTACATACATACAGTGCCGTTTGCCGACACAATAGTGCGTGGGTGAGGAAGATGCGACGCGATGGCGTGCAGCGATTCACCTGGAACCACGAGCTCGTCAACATCTACCAGAAGCGACTGGAACCATAACTGACGAGACTCGAGGCTGCATTTGAAAACATCCAGCCGCACCCTTCCAAGTCACTTGAGAAATTGCTTGTCGACCTCGCAGCAAAGCTCAAGAACCAGCCCATTCTGCTGGGAATCGACCTGGAACCCTTCTTCGACTCGCTCAGCATTCGCCGCTAGAGTGTCGCGAGGCGCACAGCGCAAACGTTAGATCGTTTCTACGATGGCATCGATGCCATCCGATGCGACGCCACAAATGCTGACGCTGAAGACTATGTTAGAGGCATTCTGGACCCAGCTTACGAAGCGTGCTACCTACTGTGCGGCCATGGAGCCACCGTCAGACGCAAGGCCTTAGTCTCGGAAGAGCTGGAAGATCTCTTCGTGCAATGCGGTCTCAAACCCAAAGCTGCTTTCCACAAAGCTCTTCGGGAATGGATGAGCACGGCGGAGATAGAACTCGAGAGTCATTTCGGCGAGATCTTGACGGACCTCGAGGGCCGCTTCGAAAATGCGGAGTCTGAGGATGCAAGCGATGCTTGTTTCCGCAACGAGCTTCTTCAAGAGGTCAAGAAGGCCAGAAAGGCTCTGGATGGAGGGCTGATGCCGCTTCTCAAGAAGTGTTCACAGCGAGAAGAAGGAGCCGGAGCCAGTGGACGAGCATCATATGTCTGTTGAGGTTTAAAGCCATGAGGTCTTTAGGCTTTGCTTTGACAATACGTCAGCATTAGCGACACTGCCATCTAACATCATTTAGATAGCTGTGACATGTCATTAGTACTAGGCTGAATAGATAGTTGTATATCGGCGTTTTGCATTTGCAATCGGAGGAGACATGGACAAACTACAACAGAGAGCTAACATGTCATGCAGTGCGCTTTCTAAATTCGTCTAATCTATCTAGAACATCCACACCATTCCACTTCTCCACCTTACCATCACTCGCCGCCTTCTCCAGGTGTGGCATACCGACTTGCTCAATGCACAAGCTCGCTGCAACACTCCCCCATCTCGCAGCCTCAACCATATCCATTCCCGTCCTTACCAAACCCACCGACAAGCCACCCAGGAACCCATTGCCCCCACCCGTCGGATCAACCACCTTCCTCGAGTCTTGATGATACGCAAGCAACCACCGCTTCACGGTCGTCGTCTGCACCAAACACCCCTCAGCTCCCACTCTCACCACGACAGCCCCTCTTCCATCGTTCCCGATACCCCTCTCCACCAACCTCCTTGCATGCTCCTCCACTGCACTCTTATCCACGCCCTCTCTTTGTTTTACGCCGAATAAGTTGGCCAACTCCTCGTGGTTTGGACTCACAACGTCTACATACTTCAATGCCTCCAAGGTATCCTCCAATTCCTCAGGTACGCACAAATCCGGCACAGGTTCCCAGACGATTATCGGCTTCGCAACATCATCGCCCAGCTCCGCTTTCCTTCGATGAAGAATCCCACTGACTTGATCAATACACCTACCCGGACTACAAATTAAGTGAAAGCTTCTGCTTCCAAGTAGATCCGTCGTCAAATCATCGGCCGTAAGTCTCTTCTTCTCAGTCAAATACTTGAATGCTCTGTGTTCGTTCCCGGAGTAGCCATTCCAGCCTTTGGTTGTTGGAGCATCGCGGGGGCGGATCAGGGCACCGGTCTGCCAAGATTCAATCGTGGTACGGAGTTCTGGAGGAAAGTCTGTGCCTGTGTCGATGATCCAGCCTACTGAGGCAGACTGGAGTGCAGGGGAGAAGAGACGGGCGCCGATTGCTGAGTAGGTGCCTGCGCCGCCGGCGATGTTGAGATGGGGCTTTTGGGAGGAGGATGGGGGTGGATAGATGTCGTCTGGGTGGGATGTCAGAAAGACACGGGGATGAGATGGGATATGGTTCGTAGAGATATGAGAGAAGAGGATGGTTTAGTGCCATTGCCTGTCCAACCGATAAGGCAGATGGAGAAAAGCTGAATGAGATCCCTTACCGATGATGAACATGCCCAGCGTAACGAAGTCTATGCCTCCATCATGCCCGCTGCCTTCCATACTGACGACACCAGATCTTGGGATGGTGGTGGCGATGCGTAGGTTCAGAGTGAAGTTTGCCGGCGATGCACATGCGGCCGGATGTGGACCTTGCACTAGTTCTATGCCGGTAAAGGCGAAATGGCGAACATGGCGCCCTGTTAGAGGATTCTCCTAGGAGGTAGGCTAAAACTAGCTCTTCGCGGACGGGCAGTAGAGTTGACGAGCTACATCTATCTACATCTGTACACCTGCAAGACATATCGCCTGATATTGTTGTCATCGCTTGGGAAAACAGCCATCAGCATATTGGACGCCGCCAAAGCAGAAGCTGCAAGCACGCGCACATCTCGGGCGGCAGCCAGGGACCCTACACAACTCGGCATTAGCTGGCAGCAGTGGTTGGTTGAACAATCTGCTGGGTCCGGCTGACTTCAAGACATGTCGTCTACCGGCAACAACATGAACAACTTGGGCACTTTGATCAAACGGCACGTCTTCCTCTTATCCCATACATATACCCCTTACAGACACACCCATCAACCATGACGGACAAGAACCGCTTCAGCACCGGCAGCCCAGTATCGGTCATGTCGTCTGAGAACCCGCTAACGTTACTGCTGCATAGACTGGAAGCTGCCACCAGCCGACTGGAAGATATAGCCTCGTCTGCCTTTGAGCCCGCCACCGGCAATGCCTCCTCAGACCCAGCCTCAGGCGCCAGCGCGGCCGCCACGAAGGCCTCCTCGAGCGAGCCAACTCTGCCGAGCATCACACAGACATCCAGCCAGCAGACAGTGAGAGCTGTGCCCGAGGATCTGCCACCACCGATCAGCGATATGGACGACATCATCGACAAGGAGGTCAAGGCATTCACAGACTCCAGCAAAGGAATAGATCCTCTGTTGGAAGAGCAGGCAGCAGCTGTCGCAAAGGCGTTCGCAGATCAGAGGAAGTACCTGTTGATCACGAACAAGGCGAAGCGACCAGACCCGCAGGGGCCAACATTCATGGCGCTGTTGAAGGACCTCCAGCAAGATTTGGGCACAGCGGGTGACATCAAGGACAGCAACAGAGGATCGGCAGTGAAGGAGCATTTGTCAATGGTGGCAGAGGGTATCAGCACATTGCAGTGGTTGATCATGGACGGCAAGCCAGCGGATGTGGTGGCTGAGATGATTGGCGGCGCACAGATGTACGGCAATCGTGTGTTGAAGACCTATAAGGAAGGGTGAGTTTTGCTCGGGGATAAGCACACTGAGATTCACTGACATCTATACAGCGATCAAGCACACGTTAAATTTGTGCGATCTTATTACGCTCTCCTCGAAGCTCTCAAATCGTACATCAAGAAACACTACCCACAAGGTGTCACCTGGAACGCAGGCGGCAAGGACGCATCAGAAGCCATGAGCGAGGTCGACTCAGCACCTAAAACAAATGGCGCGACAGCAGGACCACCACCCACATCAGGAGCTCCCCCTCCACCACCTCCGCCGCCACTCCCGAACTTCGACAATCCACCTCCGCCTCCCCCAATGCCAAGTGGAGGGGCACCAAAGGCAGCAGGCGGCGACATGGGCGCAGTCTTCGAGCAGCTGAACAGAGGAGAATCGGTAACGGCAGGGCTGAAGAAGGTCGATAAGAGCCAGATGACACACAAGAACCCAACATTACGCGCGTCATCGGAAGTGCCTTCGGAGATGAACAGGAGCAAGAGTCCTGGTCCCGGCGTGAAGCCCAAGCCACCGAGTATGCGCCAGAATAGCGTAGCATCACAAAAGAAGGAGGGCAAGAAAGAGCTAGATGGGAACAAATGGTTGATCGAGAACTTCGACTCACCATCCGCACCGATCGAGATCGAAGTCAGCTTGACGCAGTCCCTCCTCATCACCAAGTGCAAGAACACCACCATCATCCTTCGCGGCAAAGCGAACGCTATCTCGATCGACAATTGTCCGCGAACACAGATTCTGGTTGATACGCTGGTCTCTTCAGTAGATGTGATCAAGTGCCCCAACTTTGCGCTTCAAATCACCGGAGCTGTACCAACAATCCAACTTGACCAGGTAGATGGTGCGCAGATATATCTCGGAGCGGAGAGTCTGGCGACGGAGGTGTACACGAGTAAGTCGAGCTCGATTAATGTTGTGCTGCCACCGGAGGGAGAGGAGGATGATAGCAAGGAGGTGCCGCTGCCGGAGCAGATTCGAACGTACGTGAAAGGTGGCAAGCTGGTTAGTGAGATTGTGGAGCATGCGGGTTGAGCAATGAAGGAAGAAGCATAGCATGAGAAGGAGAATCTATTGTAGGATAGAAAGAATGGCTGCTTGAACTGGCTAGGATAGAAACGGAGACGCAGAAGATGTGTAAGTGTAGAACTTTTCGACCTCCAGAAACGGCCATTGCGGAACCTTGGTATTTCTGGGCGAGCAGGTCTTGTCTCGAAACGGGGAGTAAAGTAAGCTGCAGGCACAGCTGAGCTTGAGCTTCGTCTAAATGCTAGGAACATTGAAGTAACTTCTTCGTCATCATCAGCAGCAGCAGCCAGAAGCAACATGAAGGATGCGTGGTGATATATATAGTCTCCTTGAAAGCGAACGCGTATGATAAAAGCCCTTGAACAATCGCTTTTAGACATTTACCTGCTTCCTCAGCCTACCATCACCATTCACCACCACCACCGCCACCGCCACCACCTAGCAGCAACCCCCCCCACCATCGCCTGCCACAAGCACCACATCGTAATAATGAAGATCCCTAAAGCGCCGTTGACAGTCATCGTCGTCGTCGTCGGTCTAGACCAAATGGGACGCAGCCACGCACGCACTCTCCTAATGCTCAGGGAACCCCAACTCTACCATTCTTGCTCTTGTTAATCGCTCACAGAGCCCAAAGACCTTCTTCCCACCGAACTGAAATTTGTCCCCATCACTTTTGAAAGAAGCAGCTCTCGCTCTGAAATCAGGCCTGGTCTCGACCTGTACGCACGTCGATTCACATGCCGTGTACGTCATCGCAGCCATGCCGAGAGTGGTGCGCACGGTTTTTGTTGAGACATCGCTCGCGTCTTGGTCTTGAGGATTTGCGGCGGGGTTATTGACGTTGCGGAGTGGATGAGGAGGAAGTTGGTGGTGGGGAGAATATTCTGCGGCATCATCCCATTTGGCGGGGAATTTATAGCTCGCGCACCAGGAGCTGGGGCCTCCGTTTTGTCTTTCGGGGATGAAATTGGACCGGCAGTCCCCGGGCGCGGTGTGAGAGGTCTATAAGAAGTTGATGGAGAGTTCCAGTGCCGTGGTGGATTGTGGCGTGCGTTGTGTTGATGTGGTGTTGCAGATAACGGATTCGAGGTCGGTGCAGGTAAGAGGGATGGGTATCCGGTTGAATGAGGAGATCGCGGAGGAGCAGGTGAATTATGGGCATTTGCAGGTTTGGTACGAGGATGGGAGTGCTGGGTGGTATGAAGCTGATTGGGGGGCAGTGGTCAGTGAGACGGCATACTTCGTGAAGGATGTGATGGGTCCGAGGGGGGTCGGTCTCCATTGTGGGCGAGGAAGGGTCGGCTGGTTCTTCTGCTGACATGGATGGACATACGAAGACTGCCAGGTTGAAGATACGTCGTGTTGAGAAGACGGAAGATGAAGTGCTGTCCATGTAAGATGAGCCTGGTCATCGGGAACTCTGTAATCATGAGCAGCAGTATGTCCTGGATGCGATCCATGGCGATTACAATCTCTCAAAGCATTGGGCGGATGCTGTGGGATCGCAGGCTGTTGTATTGGCTGCTGACCAGTCCATGCGTCTGAAGCGTGCAATAGATCTTGATCTGTAACGCGGACTTCCTCATGATGCCGGCTTCTTGTCAGCTTTCAGCTCGCTCACGGTAGTGACCTTGGGTCTGTCATTTGGCGTGGCGCTCTCCACTGCGCTTCCCGACGTACTCCGACTCCATCCCCCTCTCCGCTTCTCAGCAGCCCAGGATCCCCACGAGCTCAGATAGGCACCAGCTCTCTGGCTCGCTGCAGCAACACTGGCCTGCGCGGCTTGCATGTTGGGTCTTGCTCCAGATTGTGCGGATTTGTCGTCGGGAGGGGCGGCCGCTCGAGCCTCATCAGCCCGCTTGCGTTGCGCCTCTCGCATGACTTCAATGTCTGCCCAGACTTTGTTGAAAGCAGTGGTGACCTGTACTCGACCATCTGCTAATCTTTTACCCACCACCTCTTTCGTTTGGCTGAATCGTTCATCGAGATGAAGGTCTGCGACCTGCGCTGCTAATCTTCTTTGCACATCATCCACTGTTAGACCACCAGCCATGGGATGTCGAGGCTCCACAATGTCGAAGAGCATGTTGTCAGTTGTCCTGTTCCACAACTTGTAGTTCTCTGTCTGCCGCCAAGCTTCCACGAAGTTGGTCGAGAACTCTTGCGACGGGTCGCCTTCCACTTCGGCTAGGAGAGTCTTCGGGTCGCCGTCTCTGTGTAGTACGATATACTGGTGATACTTCGTGGCTGAAAGCAATGCTATCAGATACTCCTCGAACTGTAGCCTAATGAACTCTTCGCTCCCAGCATAGCCGTGTGTATTCGGTCTGGACGGATCGCTTTCATCCCAAGTGTCGTTCACGTTTTGCGTGAGGAAATCGATCCAACGGCGATCAGCCACGGATAGCGCCAGAGCGGATTTTAATGCTGGATTGATTATTGTGACAGAGTCCTCGTCAAGGTTCACGAGCAAGTCGCAGTACTTCTCCTTCTGCGACAAAAGCAGACTGTTCGTGCTGCCGACCACGTAGCTCTTGGTCTCAGCATCTGTGATCATATCGAGCTGCTGCAAAGGAGTGTATGGGCCGAAAAGTGATCCTTTCCCGAAGAGCTGCAGAGGGAGGCCTACGTAGGCAAGTAGAGATGTTCTGTCGCTGGTACGAACGGAATCCGACCTTTTCCTCGTCTCTGCATCCTTGTTCATGGCAGGATCAGCACAGTCGTTCAGACTCCGGACCAGACCTGGTATTAGCGAGATAAGTGAGAACTGGACCTGACATATTCGCTCGCAATGTGACCCAAAGAACAGGATCTAGGCTTGTCAGCATGCTCTTCCCAGCGCTCCAACTGAAGCCTGCCATACCTTCTGCTGCAACAACAAACACTTCAACAGCACCAATATCTGCCATTTGAAAGTATGCAGCAACTCCCTCAAACTCAGCCCAAAAAATTGATCACTCTCATGCTCATGCCTACCATCCTCCTTTGCCAGACTCTCCTGAAAGCGCTACACCCTCAGAATCAGCATAATGCCCTTTTCTCTCTCAAGATATACCCATCCAATCTCTCATGTGCCCACTAACCCACCTGCAGAATCTCCACATCCCTAAAATCCCTCTGCGCAAACCATGCCCTCGTCACCGCACTCAGCTTCTCCCTCAACGCACTGAAATGCTGCGGTTTATCCGTGATCGCAACCACCGCCTTTTGCACTGCGCTCCTCGTGACGTCTGCGGGTCGATGAAGCAGTTCGGAGCTATCGATCTGGTGCATGCAGCTTATTCCGAAGACACTCGTCGGCTCGACGTTTTGGCCTGCTCTTGCTTTGTGCACCAGACTGAAGTAGCTGAACTCTTCGTCGGACTGGTGAGCGCCGTCGGGGAGGGCCATGTAGGGAATGAGGTGCCAGTCATTTTCGGCGGTTGGATCGCTGCCTTCTGCGCCGATCCAGTGGGAGATTTCGGGGCCTCGAAGGTGGTGGAAGTCGACGACGCAGACGAGGGGTTGGAAGGAGGGGAAGTCGGCCATTCTGGTGGATTGGAAGGGAAAGTGGTGTGGAGGGATGTCAGCTGTGTATTATCGCGTCCATACTCACACAATGCAGACTCGCAGAAATGAGAATGCACTGTGGTATGGTGTTGCGGATCAATGGTATATGTACAGAATGCCAACGCATAGCAGGGATTCCCTTCGTAGCTTTGAGACCCAAGGAAATGGTTCGCCGGAGCTACTGGGGACGGGTCACGATGACAGAAACGACCATGAGTTGCAGATCACAAGATCTCTGGTCGTCTCCGATGTATATGAATGCCATGTACTGGAGCTACGTAGCCTGGGCAGAGAGCCATCCTCCATCTGCACTCTTGAACGCTCGTAGACTCTACGTTCGACAATTCATTCAATCTGTCTACGCATTCTTTAGCTTCTCTGTAAGCTCCGGCACCTTCTCAAAAAGATCTCCCACCAATCCAACATCCGCAACCTGGAAAATCGGCGCATCCGGATCCTTGTTAATTGCTGCAATAACCTTCGAATCTTTCATACCAGCCAAATGCTGGATAGCGCCAGAAATTCCAGCGCACAGATACAACTGCGGCGCGACATTCTTCCCCGTCTGTCCAACCTGCAGACTGTTGTCAGCAAACCCAGAGTCCACAGCCGCGCGACTGGCTCCAATAGCAGCACCAAGAGCATCCGCAAGCGGCGGCATAATCTTATCGAACTCCTCCTTCGACTTCAGACCTCGTCCACCGCTCACGACCTTCTCCGCCGTCCCCAGATCCGGGCGATCACTCTTCGCCAGATCCTCACTAACCCACTCCACCGGGCACTCCGCCTTTGGATCCGCCCCCTCCTCAAGACTCGCGCTGCCTCCCTCGGCAGCACCAGCAGGAAACGCCGTCCCTCTGACTGTAATAATCTTCGTAGCATCACTACTCTGTACCGTCAAAATCGCATTCCCAGCATAAATCGGCCGCACAAACGTATCCTCGCTCTCAACCTCGGTGATGTCGCTGATTTGCTGCACGTCCAAGAGAGCCGCGACGCGAGGCATCAGATTCTTGCCGAAGGCCGAGTGGCCTGCCATGACATGACTGTAGCCGCCCTTTTTGATGTTCTCGACGAGGAGGGGTGCCCAGTTCTCGGGGAGGCCTTTCTCGTAGTCGGCGTTCTCAACGTATATGACCTTTTCCAAGCCGTCGATTTTGGCTGCTTCATCTGCGACGCTCTTGATGTTGGGGCCTGCGACGAAGCCGTGGACGCTACCGCCTAGTTTCTGGGCGGCGGAGACCGAGGCGAGGGAGCTCATGTTCAGTTTGCCTTCTCGTTGTTCGAGGACTGCGAGTGTGGAGGCCAATCTTCGGATCGCATCGCGGGAGATGTGTCGTACGGGCGTGGGTCGTTGTTGGCGAAGACATGTCGCTGCCTGCCGTAACAGACCGTTTCGTAGCGTTGCCGCCATTGTTGCAGACCACGAGGTGTGTTTGGCAGTGGTCGTGCTGTGAGGGTGGTGACATAGCCCAAGCGGCTCAAAGTGAGTTCAATGCCGAGCCGAGGAACCAGTCCCAAAAGCACATCACATGCAGGACTGATGTCTCATGAATAGACAGACCACTTTAGAAAGACTCGTTATTGCTGATTTTGCTATCGAAGGCACTGCAATTATGATTGCTTCTAGATTCGCGATGTCCTGTCCGCTACGGCGGAGCATCGGTCTCTTGCTGCGTGCGACTACATATTGGTCTGCACCGCTTGCCCATGCGTCGACACAGCCGCATCCAAAAAGCATTTTCTAGATGCCACTCCGTCGAACATCATGTACTTCGTTTTTTCTCACCCTCGCAACTGTGAATGCGACCGCTTGCCACCCTGAAGAGACGCCCGACTGGGGTATGATGGGAATTCCTTCTTTCTCTCACGCCAAGCGCCTGTGATTGAGCTGTTCTTCCCCTGAATAGTTTAAGTGCCGGCCTATGCCGCAAGACCGTTCTCGGGCACACCGCCGGCTGCTCCATCTGCAGAGTCGACGTTGTGGTAGTCGAGGATCTCGGAGTACCTGTGTGACTCGTCAGTAAATTGTCGAGCGAGAACTGTCGGATAGCACACACATCATGATCTTCCATGTATCGACTGGCAGGTCGGCATCGTTGAAGGACCAGTCGAACTTCTCTTCAGCTTCTGGCTCGTCGGTCGGGTCGTGGTATGGTGAGAGGTATGGATCGGCAAGAGCTTCGCCGGCCTTGACACGTTTTCGTGGGTCGAAAACAAGCATACGTTCAAGGAGCTCGATCGCTAGATCCCGTCAGTCAACGAGCGAAGCACCTGCGACAGACTATGGCTCACCTTGAGGATCGGCGTTCTTGAATTTGTTCTTGAGCGGTTGGCGTTCACGCTTGGGCAGAGACTGCACAAATCGCAGGGTCTGTGTCATACTTGTCAGCTTCGCCTTGTGGTCTGGTTCGTGTCGAGTCCCTTACGTTCTCGCTGCAGATGGTGGAGATAACATCATCTGGTGGTGTACCCAGAAGCTCGGTGATGATCGAGAACTGGTTGACGTGATCCTTGCCAGGGAACAATGGCTTGCCCTCCAACATCTCCGCAAAGATACAGCCTGCACTCCAAATGTCCACCTCCACATCGTACTTTTGCCATGTGAGCATGATCTCAGGTGCTCGGTAGTAGCGCGTCGAGACGTATCCGGTCATTTGAGGATCCTGGATACGGGCCAGACCGAAGTCGCAAATCTTGAGATCGCAGTTCTCGTTGACGAGGATGTTCGATGGCTTGAGGTCGCGGTGCACGACACCGGCAGAGTGGACATACTTGAGGCCACGCTGCCGGCAGTTAGCACTTATCATTGGAAATCCAGACCTTTGCACTTACTAGAATCTGGTAGAGGAAATACTGGATGAATTGCTTCTCGAGAGGCCGCGAGGTAAGGAGTCGGTGGAGGTCGGTCCCGAGCAATTCGGTCACAAAATAACTGTGAGAAGAGAATGAGCCAAGTTTGTGTCAGGGGTCGACTCACCGACGTACATATCCTCCAAAGGAGATATGAAGATGTCGCTCAGGCTGATGACCTGCAGGGCGGTCAGCAGCAGGCTCCCACAGTGTGTTGGTATGCGCGACTTACATTCTCATGCTTGAGGTGCTTCAGGAGCTTCAATTCTCGATAGGTTCGCTTTGATAGAACCGGAGTCGAGAATGGCTTCATGATCTTCTTGACAGCAACAGCTTGTCCGGTGAGCTGATCTTTCGCGGAGCTGTTGGGTTTGTGAGTCCATGTCACCGCAAGTCGCAGCTTGACTCCCCAACATACCAGACAAGTCCGAAGGCACCCATGCCCACTGGCTGCAGATCAGTGTATCTGCACTGCGGTCAGCATATGATTTCTCCTGCGATCCTCCGTCGTCCGCGGCGCTGTCTCCGATGCTCTTGCCACGCACCTGCTGGTGATCTCGAAGGTCGTGCCGAAGATCTGGGCACGCACGAATTCCGCCATGATGTGTTCGTTCGGCGCGCGAGGCGGCGGTGGTCGTGGCGGCGGTGGATTGCGGTTGGTAGGGATGGAGGTGGTAAAGATTCAGCAGGTTTGTCGCGGGCAAGTGTGCTTGCTGTGTCGAGGACCCCACTTAAAGGATAGTCGTGTTGGCTAAGTTGCGCTACAATGTGGGAAGGGAGCCGCAAACTGCCGGTACCACCAGTGTTGATCTCTGCAGGTGGTCGTCGGTCTTGGTAGGTCTGACTAATGGTGTGTCTGCGAAGTGCGTCTCGTAGGTGAAGGCAATATCGGTGGCCCAAATCACAACGGATTGGCGGTTCCGTGAAGATCGACGATACACGCTATGCGGGCCGTGTGCCCGGACTGATGAGCTGAGCGACAAATTCCGTATGTACTTGCATTTTTGTTGTTCGGAAAGTAGTGACTCAGTGCAACACGTAATCGTCAGCTTGAACAGTCCCTCTTCGCAACTAAATTCACTCGAGCACAAGCACATGCACCAACAGCGTCGCAAAAACCATGACACCTTCGGACCTGTCCCCGTGTGCCTGCCTTCTGCCGAGGTGACCACACTACTACGTTCAAGGCATTGATCGTCATTGTGCCTGTCAAAACTGCCACAAAGAGAGGATGAAACGCTGTCTTGCTACACCTGCTTCCTCCTCCGTGGAATAGCCTGCTGTCCAAATTCCGGCCAACGCGTTCCACGATGTCGAAACGATGCTATCTGTCTCACATCCCATCATCGACGACGTCACCAGGGAGTGATGTCACTACAAGGACACGATTTGAAGTTGGTTCGAGCGCAGCCGTTTGAGAGACGTGCGTACCACGTTCACCTTTCACGTTGCACTGAAGAGGCCGGCCGTGGACACTGCAGATATCATCTGCGTCCTCGCATCCACCGGCATTCCTTTCAGCGAAGCCATAGCTCGAGCATTCCAACATGGTGCGAAGAACACATTGGGATTCTGGCTGGAGCCGAGTCAACGCCGACAACTTCGGGATGCCTGGATAAATACCTGGATGAAAAGCACTTACACGCGCCCCGCTTCATGTTGGACATGGACAGACCTCTCACGAGACGTCCAGAAGTGGACGCCCCTGGTCTTCACAGAGCACGTCGAGGCGGCCTCGCGCGGGAAGCCCACCAGACAGCAAGGACGAGATGGAATCAGAAGCAAATGCAGACATATTGACCTTCGCCGCCAAGGCGATGACCATAACTACTTGTAGAAGCCATATTGAAAGATATACTCAGATACCTTACCCTCCGAGCATGTGGGATGTCGTCCCGAGACTCCATCTATGGTGGCACGACAATACTGTGACTGCACCCCCGGACAACTTTCTAGTGCTTGTGCCTTGTGTTGACTCAATTTCCCGTCCTTCGCCTATGGTAAGTACGTACTGCCTTCGGCAGCCAGAGCTTTGTGATGCGGCATGGAACTGGCTGGCCATGAGGTGTACAGACATCGAAGCTCGCCACGTGTGAGCAGATGCCTGTGTTGCCTGATCACAGACCTTGAGATCGTTGTGGTATAATAGCATCTTTGCACCGCTGCGACATTCTATCGATCTCCCGATCTATCTTGAAACGCCAGATTGTGGTGATCACATACAATCTGACCATCCTGACCATCTTGCGCCGATGCCACCTCGTCGCTCGCGAGGGAAGCCTCGGCTCCATCGAGACAAATGTAGGAGGGGATTATGCCCGCGGGATGTCAAAACCACTGGAAGGCAGACCTTCGGTGACGGGGCAGGCAGTTTGTTCTCTTGAAGACCATGGGCAGCGTGAGGAGTTCAATTAGTCTATTGTATGATCTGCATTGTCGAACATTAGAGACACAGGTACATGGGTCTTCCGGTTCAAGATCAGAAGACATAAGACATATGTTCAGCCAAGCCGCATGCCATGTGTTGTGGCTGATGTCCCGTTCACGCCGTTCATCCGCTGGTCAATGAGCAAGCTTCTCAAATCGCTCTGCGGTCCAGGACCGACACTGTATTCGAGGTGCTTCCCCGCCGTCTCCACGCTCCAAGCGCAGGCATTGACCTGAACCCTACAAACGTGCGGTGTCTACCTAGGTACACAGGTGCACGCTGTGTTTCCCTGCTGTCAATCGGGAGACCTTGGAGTTGTGCAGCCGTGCTGTGGTGGAGCGGGACCCGATCGCCTACCCTACCAGCGTGTCTTGTCTGAACCCAAAGCACTGAGAACAGCAACGGGCCACTAGCTGTGCTGTGCATTCCATCTGTTTAGCGCGAACACCCGCTGCTGTCGTCTATGCATGTGCTTTTGATCCGTGCCTCGTGCACATCGCATCGGCCAGCTCACAGCCACGGCCTAACCCGTACACCTACACCCGCACACCTACTCTCCACCAACCTCCATCAATCTGCACCGACCTCCGCCTCTTCGAACCCCACCCCACCCCACCCGGCATCCGGTGTTCCCGTCTAATCCTCGCCTGCGTCGATTCCGTCACTATCTCAGCGTAAGGCTCCGAGGCACCCTCTCGGCACATAGCGAACTACCCAGCTGTCTGCTCGCCCGTCAAATCACATTTGCTCCCAAATCAGGAAAGGCTGCATCGCACAAAGGCCTGTACCACCTGAACAAAGCCACGCGTTTCCGCTGCAGCATTCCGCGCCTGTACCTGGGGGCCAGCTCGTCCGCATCCATCCCTACCACCACGCCCAGCACCCAATCGTCCCTGCCACGCCGCCATCGAGTGCCTGCCCGACCAATTCGCCGACACTGGCGTGGCTGAGTCCACGAGACGCGGCGGTTTGTGGTCTACATTGCAGTCGCCTGAGCTCGCTGGAGCAGTCGGGCCATCCCGATCAAGATGGGCGCTTGCATGAGCAGTGGCAGCAATGAAGATGGCGATCAGAAGAAGCGCAGTCAGATGATCGACCGCACGCTGGAGGAGGACTCGAAGAAGCTACGGCGAGAATGCAAGATCCTGCTGTTGGGTACGTCGAAACGAAATATGTCGGCGTGTCTGGATTCCAAGGGCTAACAGACGAGCGCAGGTTCAGGCGAGAGTGGGAAGAGTACAATCGTGAAGCAGATGAAGATCATACACCAGAATGGATACACAACAGACGAGCTGGCATTGTACCGACACACCATCTACAAAAACCTGATAGACTGCGCCAAAGCCCTGATCGGCGCGATGCGACAATTCGAGATAGAGGTCGAGGGCTCTGCGAACCGCGCATACTGCGACTTCATCATGGAGTACGTAGTGGACCCGGATCCACAACAACCACTTGACACAAGGGTGGGAGAGGCCATTGCGAGCATTTGGCAGGACAAGTGCATACCAAAGGTCTTTGATCACCAAAACGAGTTCTACCTGATGGATTCGGCGCCATAGTATGTACGACACTGCTGTCCTGAGGGCAGTGATGCTAACGGGTAAAGCTTCTTCGAAGAAGTGACGAGATTAGCGGCGCTCGACTACATACCTACAGAAGCCGATGTCCTACGAGCGCGGACAAAGACGACCGGTATATACGAGACACGGTTCCAAATGGGTCAGCTCAGCATACAGTATGTTTGTCGCGAATGCAGTATCAAGTAAAGATCTAACATGTCACAGCATGTTCGATGTCGGAGGCCAGCGCAGTGAGCGAAAGAAGTGGATTCACTGCTTCGAGAACGTGACATCGATTATCTTTTGCGTGGCACTCAGCGAATACGACCAAGTTCTCCTCGAAGAGAGCAGTCAAGTGAGTACATGCTCTAGACCGCACCAACCATTGCTAATGGCCATCAGAATCGCATGATGGAATCATTGGTGCTATTCGACTCAGTCGTGAACTCAAGATGGTTCATGCGAACATCCATCATCCTGTTCCTGAACAAGGTCGACCTCTTCCGGGCCAAGCTCGCCAAGTCGCCTCTTGGTAATTACTTCCCTGACTACTCGGGTGGCAACGATGTAAACCGTGCGGCCAAGTACCTTCTCTGGAGATTTAATCAGGTGAATCGAGCACACCTCAATCTCTATCCCCAGTAAGTCGGCCCAGTCAATATACTGAAACCAACAGCTGACCTGGAGTTAGCCTCACACAAGCAACGGACACATCAAACATCCGCCTCGTATTCGCCGCCGTGAAGGAAACCATATTGCAAAATGCTCTCAAAGATTCTGGCATCTTATAACCACGACATACATCTAATAACCAAATGTGGCGCACCATCTAGGCTTCGATCCATTCGACGCTCAGTCGCAACACTATTGACGATTTTATTTTGATCTTACTACTTGAGTATTGGCAAGCGGGCGTTTCGCGGAGTGATTTGCGCTTCCTCAACAGCGCGGCTCGAATGCGGCAGAGGCGTCACTGTACGAACTGGGAAGGGTGGTGCGCTAGCAGTCTTTCAGTTGGATCATGGGCGGGCGGGTTTGATATGCAAGCATGGTATCTTGACACTGTTCTGAGTACGACTGGCTTCTAAGGAGCAAGGGAGAAAAGCTGGTATTTGGCGTGGCGTCTTGGTACGCTTTCGTTGTTTGCAATTGTATTCTTGAGTGGCACCATACCGCAACAGCGCGCAAGCGATTTCTTCTTGCTACGAGCTCAGGAGGGTGGGCTAACAAAGTAGAAGCAAGATTGGAAAGACGATATTGATTGTCTTTGTCTTTCACTGAATGTTTCTAATAGAATTTGAGCATCACCGCCACTATCATATGCCGACGACGAATGCACCGACCAAATAATATCATGATACACGCAAGGATATCGCGCATGTGAAACCGTTCCTGCATGAGCTCGATCGACATGGCCCAAGCGCCTCAATTCGGCTTACACTTTCGTTACAAGCTCCCACTTCTCCCACTTCAACATACACATCACTCAATCGTACATATTTGCAACCATGGACGACCCACCGCTCGCCAGTCTATCGCTCACACACGTTCGGTACAACCCGGCCGACCCTCTCTCGTACATTTCCGCTCACCTCGCTCTCGTCCCGCAAGCTCTTATGATCGCATACGTCTCGCTGATATGGGGCACGCGCGAGATCGAAATCGTGCTTATGTTCGCTGGACAGCTGGGGTGTGAGGCGCTGAACTGGATTTTGAAGCGGTATATCAAAGAGGAGAGGCCGACGCGTAGGTTGCGACAACACCAAGAGCAGGATGTATAGAGATGCACGGAAGCTGATTTGACGGTATGATCCAGAAATGCTAGGCAAAGGCTACGGCATGCCCTCCTCTCACGCACAATTCGTCGCCTACTTCTCCACTTTCCTTACCCTCTTCCTCCTCTTCCGTCATGATCCGAACAACCACCCTCATGCGTCGAACACGCATCTTCCCATCCCACTTTGGCAACGCGCGGGACTCGCTGCTTTATCACTGCTTAGCGCAGCAGCTGTCGCGCAGAGCAGGATATACCTGACCTATCATACGCCGAAGCAGGTGTACATTGGCATCGGAGCGGGCGTGAGCTGTGCTGTTGCGTGGTTTGTTGTGACGAGTGCGGCGAGGAGGTATGGCGTTGTGGATAAGATTCTAGAGTTGCCGTTCGTGAGGTGGTTGCGGTTTAGGGACTTGGTTGTCCATGAGGGATTGGAGGATGCTGGATGGGGGAGGTGGGAGTTGGCGAGGCAGAAGAGGGCGGAGTTGATTGGGAAGAAGACGAAGTGAGCCTGGGCAAGCGATCCGGGGGTATGCTCGTCGACGTGGGATGTTCTGCACTGCTGGATTTGGTTCTGAAAGATCTTGGTCCTCGTCGACATCCGCGTTTGTTCATTTATGGACAGTCGCAAAGCTGGAGACCAGCGGAATTTTGAATGGCGAAGCTGGAAATTGAAGCATTGATCTTGATTTGGAAGATCGGTGCCGTGATAGACCTCGGACTCCATGCCAGCTTTCACTTCAAGGCTGCGACGTCGGCCAAGGTCTGCCATTGGAGTCGAGTAGAGTTTCGAGCCCGTTGCTGCGGACTGGACTCAGGTATCGTGCTTCTCCAGCTCGTGAGTCTCTTGATCAAGCTCTTGCTGGAGCCGCTGCTGGTCCTGGATATGGAAGAAGTCTCATCGGCATTCACGGTCGATCGAGCTGATAGGGCGTCCATCGCTTCAGCACTAGTGGTCTCCGCGTGGCCAAATGTTGTTAAGAAGACTCTCGTCTCAAATGCGCCTTAGAACGACGAGGGCTTCTTCGCGACACAAGTCGGTTTGACTGAGAGGATGTGTTTTGCTTCACTCATGGGCTATTTGAATTGTTTAGAACATGGCTGCACGATCCTGCCTCGTCGACATTACATCAACTCGAACTCCGTTTTTAAGGACAACAGCACGGAGCAAACTGCCCAAAGAAGCTAGCTTCCTCCACAAAGAATAAGGCCGGAACGTCTTTTGATATGTAGCGACCGTGGCTTCAAGGTTCGAGGTCTGTCGATTTGACGGAGCTGCAAACGGATTGATTCGACGTCCGGTGTATGCTCGTAGGTCCTGTAATTTGTGGCGTGGAATTGAGATCAGTCGTGGTACTGAGACTGCGAGCGACTGCCAAAATTGGAGCGTCCGAATGTCAGAAGAGGTCTCGCCTTAATGATCCTTAGCTTATCCCGAGGTACCGGAGCTTCAGAAGTCGAACTTCGGAACAGGTACCATTTTCTCGATGCACTCCGTTCAGCGCTGCTCTTGTCGAATCTCGGTGCTCAGACGCGGATTTTTATGTCTGGACAAAGTCGACGGAATGGCAAAGCGGCATCGTGTGAGCCGTGTCGCAAGGGCAAGATTCGCTGCGACCATCAGGTACGCCGGTCTGATTGCATGGTCGTAAAGCACACATCGTAACATATTACAGCGCCCGACATGTGGTCGTTGCCAACGCCGTGGCTTGACTGCTCAGTGCTTCTATCATCCAGCGCCTCTGACAAAGCCTCGCGGTCCTGGCTCCGCTGCAGCAGGGTCCCTCGTCTTCAGTACACAGTCACATCCTCGCGTTGAGCCAACGACTGACCCGCCTCGTTTGCATGGAGGTCTGCCTGAGATTAGGGACCGCAGCCAACCAGCTGACGGACACAATATAGGTCAGACTTATGGGTTCCCTTGGCCGTCATCGTGGATTGCGAGTCCTGAAACGCATGGGCAGCAATCGCTGTACTGGAGTGTACCACGTGCCCAGGATGACGCAGCAGAGGACCAGAGACTGCCGTTGATCAAAGAAATGCTCACGTTGCTGAAACACTTCCGCTTCATGCAAATTCTGGTTGAAGAATATGCCACCCACGCACAGGCATCCTTAGTGCCTCAACCTATAACGATGTCATTCATGGACTCCTTGGCAGACCTCATTACCACCTACGCCTCCGCCGACGATGCCAATGGAAACGACGACGGCTTCTCTGAGATGGCAAGAAGTGTGTTGAAAGCAACAAGCGCACCAATCGAAACGCCTGATGATCTTGCAGGCTTTCTTGCCATGTACAGTGGCGAGAACATGCGTCTAGAGACAATTGCACTACTCTACACCATTTCAGCTACCGCTTGTCTTGTGGGCCTGGCACGCGATGATGACAAGCATACAGACTTCATCGAGGCAATGTACCGAGGAAGCACATCGTGCCTACGTATCGTGAGAGATATCTCTCCTGAAATAAATGATGTCATGCTATGGCTATCGTTCGAGAACATGCGATTGACCACGCATACAGAGGGAGATTCAAGTGAGCATCGTCGTTGACTACGGAGAAATTAGCTACTGATCGCCTTGTGCTTTAGGTCCAATCGTTTGGCGCAAGCTCGGCGATGTCACCACGGATATTTTCGCTGCTGGATTTCATCGAGAAGCCAAGAACACGTCAAAAACACCGTTCTTCCTGGCAGAGTGTAGACGCAAGGCTTTTGTCGCTGCATATCAGCTGGATAAATTCATTGCTACCTTGCTCGACTTACCGCCAAGGATCCTACGTCGCTATTCTGATTGCAAGATGCCGCTCGAGCTTACTGACGAGCAGCTTCTGTCAGATCCAGAAGCATTGGCCCAGGCGAGAGCAAGACTTAGCCCTGACGGCTGGAGTCCGGACAAGCAGTACATACCTGCGACATGGCAAAGACTACGTTTCCAGCTCGGCATGCTTCGAGAGGATATCCTGGAGTATCCGTTTCTGCCACCCACACTCGAGAACAACGCAGCTCTCAAGTAAGTAACATGATCATGAACGGCATAGCCTGAGCTGATCACCAATGAAGGAACCTCGCCCAGCGCTGTCACCAGACATACGACTCACTCCCAGCCCACCTCAAATACAGCCCAGATAGCTGGAACACATTACCTCCACCCGCCTGCTTGATGTTGACTGTCATGCGCCTGAACTACCTCCAAAGCTGCTTCCAAATCCAGCGACTGCTCGAAGATACAGAACCGGCCGCATGGCCCGAGCTCCTCAGAATCTCCGCCGAAGCCGTAGCCACAGTGCTACAGATCGGAAACTCTCTGAACAAAGCCATCTTCCTTCGCCATGACTTCCCATATATCGTCCGT